>PVKE010037028.1:0-16096 GCA_004027555.1 Craseonycteris thonglongyai | reverse complement strand
TAGATAGGTGATAGATAGATAGATAGATAGATAGATAGATAGATAGATAGATAGATAGATAGATAGATAGATAGATAGAGATAGATAGATATTGAAATCACATGGATACAGGGACCCTAGATTAAGCTGTGGTTAACTAATTTTGCCTATGGGTGAGCCTTGTTATGAATAAGAACAGAGTGTTCCGGGGTACTTCAAAATGGTTATTTTTTCTTCTCCCTACCAGAAGCTAGAGGGGATTTTTCTCCAATATTCACTGTGGCAACATGGTAACGGTGTCCCAAAATTCACGCAAGATTTGAATTTTGCGTCATTTGTGCGGTAAAGTGTTGCTAACAACAACAACAACAACAAAAAAAGACAGTGTGACAGCTGATTTTCCAGGGTTATTAAAAATGGAGTGCTACATGAAAGAACAATGCTTTTTCATTGTTGAGCAATACTTTTAAAATAATGAAGGTTTGGCATCTACAGTTTGCAATTTTCATACAAAATCTGGTCAGAATATAGTGATTTAACTTCATCAACTGTGAAGCAATTAATTAAAAAATTTAGGGAGACTGAATCAAATAGTGATCTTAAACACTCTGGCCATCCTTCAACAAGTCGCTCAACACAAAACATTGAAGCAGTTTGTGAGAGTGTTGCTGAGAGTCCAGGGACATTAATTCGGCACCATGGTCAAGAATTGGACATTTTGAGAAGTTCTCTACGGCGTATTCTCATAAAAAATTTGCATCTTCATGCTTACAAAGCCGTGGAGGCCATTTACCCGATATGCTATTCCATACATAACCTTAAACTGTATACTTTATATACAGTATACAGTTTATTCCATACATAACCTTAAACTGTATACTTTATATACTCAATACAAAAATCACAATTTTTAATTATAAACCTGTGTTTTCTATCAAAATTACTTCTTACGTGAATTTTGGGACACCCGTTATAACTCCTGGAGGTAAATCTTATTGTATTATATGGGGGCCTCCCTAAGACTGGGTCCATCTGGAGATATTGTTCTTGAACTTATCCACACTAAACCTCTGTGATTCATCAATTACTGTTCATGATGTTTTCCCATCCTAGCTTTTGTTCCTATAGGAGATTTTGCCTGAGAGCCTCTGCTGTGATTAACTATGACTCCCTGTATTATCCTGTCTGACTCCAATCTTGGGGTATGGGTTTATCCTGTATCTTCCCCTCTGTTAGAGATCTAGGAAGAGTTGTTGATTTTTCAGTCCATCCAGCTTTTAATTTGTTGTTAGGGTGGAGTAGTATTTTCCAAGCTTCTTACATGCTATACCAGAAAACCCAAGTCTGTATCTCACAGTTTTTATCATCAATACTTTTTAAGATCTCTCACAGACTGCAATCATGGTATCAGTTAGAACTATAGTCATTGCAAGTCTAAACTAGGGAAAGTTCTAATTCCAAGCTCCCTAATGAGGTTGTTTTCAGTTACTTATGTTACTGAAATGTGCAAAGAAAAAACTCTGAAACAAACAAAAATATTTACAAGAGGGAAGTTGGTTTAATACTACCTGATTTCAAATCTTATTATAGAGTTATAGTAATATAATAAAATCAGTATGGTATTGGAATTAAGACATACACATACATCAGTGGAATAGAATACAGAGTATAGAAATAGGCCCATACTTATACAAACAGATCTTTGAGAAAGGTGCAAACTCAATATAGTGGAGAAATTATAATCTTTTCAATAAATAATACAAAACCAATTAGAAATCCATATTCAAATATATATGAAAATATATATATATATGAAAATATATATGAAATATATGAAAATCTAAATTAGATTCAAGAATCATGCTAGGAACCTGAAGACATGTATTTGTAAAGTCTTTCATGCTTTACTTTTATGTAATCTTCTTAGTTTGATCATTGTATTAAATTAACAGCTTTGCCTTTTAGTCTATGTCCAGGTTTTAGTTGCTGTTCATTCTTAAGCCTTCTAGGTTCCTACTTTACTTCTGCCTCATGTATTTGCAGAGTTTTTCGTGCTTTACTTCTATCTTTAGTTCAACCCTTACATTAAATTAGCAGCTTTGCCTTTGAGTTCATATTTAGGTTTTGGTTGGTTTTAATTCTTAAGTCTTCTAGGTTCCTACTCTACTTCTGCCTCAAATGTCTTTTTACCATTTCTAAAAGTTTAATTGTAGCAAGCACTATAATAATACTTTATCTATAAATCTGTATCAATACCTGTGGATTGTTTTCACTGTCATATTTAATTTCAAAGAGTAAATAGTGATGAAATAATTGAAGAATTCTATAATTTGAGATAATCTCCTTGTGATATTCCCCATTGTTTATTTTTAAATTTCACAAGACAAAATTCTGAGGACATTGTATGACAGTAAGTAATTTCATATGAGATTCTATCTTAATCTAAAGTACTGTGTTGAAAATTTTTCTAATTAAAAATAAGAATATAATTTGAAATAATTTCTAATATTAGGCATACATTTCCTAGTAATTTTCATGAGTCCTTTAGTTTTCTGCCTTTCATAATATTATAAGAAAATGTTATTTTGTTCAAAATACTTTAGAGTAATCAAAATACTTGTTGTTTAGAAATGACAGGTGTCATCATTTTGCTCTGAAAAACATTCCAAATAAAATTTTGACCTATGGAACTGTATGTGCTTTATTCTAAAATGGTTTTAAGTTTAAATGCCAAGTAGGTCATTATAACAATGAATGTTCTGGTCCTATTACTTGGACATAAACATTTGTTTTGGCTTTAATGTCATAAACATCCTGAGCTTAGAACCAATATATTATTTTAAGATATAAAAAATCACTTTGTTGTTGAGAGTAAAGAATGGAAATGGAAAGAGAACTTAGTCATTTCAAATGCAAATTTACATGCACATAATTTTCATTTGCATTCATGCAATTCCAAAATGACTTTAATGTATTTGATGAGGACAAACTAAGAATCATTTGGTATAGAAAAGCATCTGCTACATATACATTCAGATATTATTCAACTTGAAGAAAAATTTACTACATGCATCAAATTGACATTGTAGAGGCTGTAAAACAACAAATAATGAAATATTTTTGAATAAATTACATTTATTTAAGGACACTTACAATGATAAATGTAAAAAATAATTTTACTCATCTGTTTTATCTAAATTTTCATAGATACCATATATTTTATTTATTTTTGTGCTATCCCATGATTTAAAAAATTAAAAATGGCAAAAAAAACCTAGCTTTTGTGGGTTTTTTTCTATAAAACTGTATTTTATAAGGGTACTTTATTTCTTAGCTTTTCAGTTTCTAAATATTGTACCATTTGCAAAAGCTATATGTTCTGTAGAATTTTTGGTTCCTTAACCAACGAACTTCAATATCAACTTGTTCAAATCCAAAGTATAAGAATGAGAACAAATAGAAATAAAATTAAGAAAACAAACAAAAACAATGATACCTAGGAAACAGAAGTGGTTATTTTTAAGAAATAGGCTTAAAATTTCTAAAAATATATATTTTAAAGCTGTTTCATAAATTATGAAAATGAATAAATTTCATTTTTGTCACAGAAAGAAAAATATAAGTGTATTTTAAAATTATTCTGCCTGGCTTGTCTTATAACTTAACATGGATAATTTGTGCATGCATACAGAGTTCCACATTGGAAGTATAGAACATACTCAATTGGGGGGATGCCAGTGTGGCTCAGATCGGATTCCGTTCCTGGTCCTGGTCCCAGCCCTTGCAGACCCACATGCAAGCTGTCAGGATATACACCTAACTGAACTGGGGTGTGCTTCCTATGTGGGATGCCCCCAGTTTGGTTCCAGAGGGTCGAGCTTCCCATGTGGGAGGCCCCCAGCCTAGTTCCCATCCTGATTGGGGCCCTGCGACCACCTGTATAATAAAGCTATGTGGAAAACTAATTGGCGTGCAACTGTGAAGAATGCTCTGGGCCCTCACCCTCCTCTCTGTCTCTTTCTGTTTCTCTGTCTCTTTCTGTCAAAACAATAAAATAAATATTTAAAAAACAAACAAAGAAATAATATTCAATTGGAATAGAAAGATACACATACACACTGCAAACCCAGTGATATTGAACTGTACATGGGAGAATTATATCTCAAAGCTGTTTTAAAAAATAGTACAGAGTTCACATACAACTTTTACTCATCCTCTTCTGTTAATTTCCTTATACTAATAAATACCAATAAAATGAGAGTGTTTATTTACTGAATTTCTGATTCCAAAATCAAATTCTGGGCCTCATTTTTCATTTTGTTGTCATGTGTACTCAGTCTTTTCCCATCTGCTACTTTTTCCTTTTCATACTCTATTATAAGAAGACATTTATAAAGCCCAAGCCCACAATTAAAGGAAAGATACTCCACTTCCTTGATGGAGAGGTGACAGAACATTTATAATTATCTTTTACAACCATCAGAATAATTAGGACATATCAGGGGAGCTATGTTGTGGTATGCAAACAGTTAGTTTTTTTTTTAAGTCCATCCACTAATTTTGTCATTCATCCAGGAATCTTGCCTGTGATGGTTATTACTATGAGGTTCTCATGGTGATTTTCTATTTCCCTTGTATATTCTACATTATACTGGAAGGGTAAGAAAATCATTTCCTGCTACCCTTCTCAGTCCTTGGGTTGGATGCTGTAAAAAAATACAGATTACGGTAATAAGATACAGGCATGTAAAATTATTCAATGTAAGTTTTACATGACATGGGAGCCTTCATAAGGAAACGAAGACCTGCTAAGGTCCTTTCAATGAATCTCGCTTTTACAATGTGTCAGAATAAAGCAATAGCTCTCCATGAATGACAAAAGACTTAAAAATACACAAGGTTAAAAATCTCATGAGAGTTCATTTTATGAGGAGACGTAGTTATTTCTGTGACATACAACATTTTTAAATAATAACCAGAATAATGAGTGGTAACATTACACAAGGACATATTAGATATCAAGAAATTTCATACAATTTCTAGAACACATATTAAAAATATGCATCCATAAACCTAAGGAGGTTTATCCTCACTTATAGGACAATGTTTTCTATGTAATTTAACATACTAGATAGCTTAATTAGTTTAACAGTTTTATTTTATAAGGTGAGGTATGAATTCTTCAACACTTTCCTCAGGGCCCTCTCAGAAATCTTCAAGTTAGTTTGAGGTCCAAAAGATTCCATTTAGAATCTGATTTTGTGAACATGTCAAAGGTTTAAACATTTGATTTAAGAGGACCATATATCATTATGAAATGTTACTTAATTACCTATTTAATTGAAATGACAATAGAAGATGTTGAAGGCAAATACACAGGTTACATAGTTGTGAACAAAACTTAGCTCCCTTATTGTTGAGAAGACTTTTTAAAAAGTAATCAAAGACCTAATAAAGACAACGTGAAGCACAGTCAATTATTCTGGTAAAACACAACATTTTTGCTTTCAAGGTAGATTATTTAAAGGTAAACAAAAACCTTTGCAATCTCTTAACAAGAATAGACCAATGGGCCAAGAAAACTGTTCTTTTAGCAGATGAAAGAAAATTAAGTTTTAAATTTACATAAGTGAACTATTAATATTAAAGCATAGTTTTTAAACCCTTATTATTTATAGTATTTTCATTACACTTATTAGGATACTTAGACCTTAGAATTCTTAATTACCAGTGAAAACTACAAAGTAATCAGTTGTAAATCTAAAAATGAATAAATACAGTTTAAAATTGTATATTCTTCTTAATGGTAAATTTTCCAATGTAGCACAAAACATGTTTATCAATAGATCCAAATATCAGTAGTGCCAATGTAAAAGGAAGCTAAAGGTGAATAAACCTGTGTTCAGTAATTAATGTTTCAGTATTTTATCTTATTTGGAAAAAATCTAGATATTCAGTGAATTTTATTCATTTAACTTTTCTCAGGTTAAGATTTCAAATTACCAAAAAGACTTAGGGAACTATATTTTAAGTAGACATACCATATAACATAATTATTGTTAAAAAGTTCATCTACAAACTTATGTTTCTTATATTTATTTAATTCACTCCTTCTTATGTTTAGATTTGTCATGAAAATTGCACAAGATATTAAACAGATAACAATCATCTTTAAATTGCCTTTCATGCTGCCAAATTCTATAACAGAAATAATGTGAACTGATCTGACTTTTAGTAACCTAGGTAGAAAAAAAATTTATTATGTATAATGCTAACTAGGAAGACATTACTCTCCTACTAAAATTAACAAACTTAAACTAGTTTTTATTTTCTAAAGATTATTCTAATCATGTGAAATGAACAATATTTGGGTTCATTTATATATTTCTGAGGATATACTTGATTTATATAATTTTTTTTTTACTTTAAGCCAATTAAGTAGAGCCTTTACAAATTAAATTTGAAAGTACCATCTGGAGGTAGAAAAAATATCACACATTTATAATTAACATGCATAGCTATACATAAACATACAGAAAGATACACATAGGATACTTGCAACTTTCATTTTATAATTCTATCCATGATACAGGTACAATACTGCAAAACTCACCAGTTGGAAGAACAGTTGGATCAAAACTGTAATTTTTGCAGATAAAATAAACTGAGTTTACCTGCTCAGATAAAAGATGCCTAACGTTTTTTACTAACATTTTGAAAAGAGACTTTTGAGATTTGTATTTGTCATTGACAAGTAATCTAATGAGGCAGTGGACTAGATTCTGGGCAAGTGAACTCATTATAGTTTATATTTTTAAAATTTCCCCATTACCTCACTTATTTTCTTTAGTCTTAGGAGATCAATCATGAGCAGTGTTCTAGTTCTCACCTGGGGTGTTTACATTTCAAAGACGTGCTAAGATTTACACCTTCATGTGGCAGAGAAAAAAAATGCAAGTTCTCTCTTCAAAAATTTGGGATATGTCTCTTATCAGAAGTCTAGGGTAATTACTATTTAAATATTTCCTTCATTTTTCTTTCCTTTTTTTTTTTTTTGACAGAGAGACAGAGACAGAGAGAAAACTGAACTGGGGGCACTCCCCAATTCAGCACATGGATCCGCATGGGCTGGTGCCAGGACTCGATCCTGGGTCCCTGGTGCTGCAAAGTGAGCGCTTAACCCACTGAGCCATCCCGGCTTCCCCTCATTTTTCTTAAGAATCAAACAGTTCTGTTTCCAAAGTCCTAATACATTTTATGTCTTCAAGCATTTTAAGATGAATAGGGAAGGTTTTGAGGATGGTTAAGGTAGGTGAACTTTGTATCGTCTCTGGAGTTGCATTTTGAATTTGTCAAAGATTGGTAAAATAAGGGCAGTTGCTTTTATTTCCTCAAAGAATTGAGTAGTAGCCTAAATGATATCAAAGGGCTGCACCAACCATCCAAGTGCTTTATTCTCAATTTGTTTCTTTAGTTAAGGGAAAGATCTTCAACTAAGATGCAAACCCAAAGATTCTGCTGTTCTATATTTAGAGCTGTGTTTCTTTGTAATGTTCTAGTAAGTTTTTCTTCAAAGACTTCAGAATGTTTTTCTTTCCCTCTGGGTATATAGTTTCATTTAGCTTAGCAGAAAAAACTTAAAAAAGTCTCCATCAGTCTAAATATTATCTTTCACTTTGGAAAAATTCTGACCACAGAATTACTTAAAAAAAAAAAATCTATTTAAATATCTTTTCAGATTTTAGCCAGGAAAATGGTAAATAATCCTGGCAGTATTAAATAGTCTTTGAATAGAGGAGGTATCCCCAAAGACAGTGTAAAATATATTACCTCCAAAAATCCAGAGCCACTCCCAAGGATAAGGAAAAAAAAGAGAGAGAGAGGGAGAGAGAGAGAAAATTCCTCTGAGAGCTGGCAACAATGGGTAGGACCCTAGCTGCACATTGAGTGCAATCGATTTCTGTGCAGCCATACTAGCTGTAAATGAGGTACAGCCCACATTAATACCTGACCATATTTGGGGCCCCCAGCCTAACAGCTGCCATGTCGTTTTCTGTACACAAAATAAAACAAATAAGACCATGGCTTTCACTGGGAGAAAAAAGGATCGACAACCAACAGGTACCCAAAAGCAATTCTATGAGTCACAGTTCATAGATTTAATTGTTACAGATGTTTCTCACTTGTTAATCTAAATTTGGAAAAAAAGAATCAATGTGAAACTTTACCTTCCTGTTTTGACCAAAAACCACAGATAGAGATCTGGGATAGCAGATTTTGGTAAGAAATCTCACCCTTTGCTACCTTTTCCCAGTTCTCCCACGATCTGTCTGCAGGTTGTGAAGTGAGTGGAGAGCCTCAGCAGGATTCATCATAATCAGTAGAAACTATAGAGGAGAAAAAATAAATTCCCCTCTATCTTTTTTTTTTTTTTTTAAGATTTATTTTTATTATTTTTTCACGGAGAGAGACAAAGAAAGACAGTGAGAAGAGGGAGGGCCCAGAGAAGTCTCCATTGTTGTACATCATTAGTTTTACATATGGTTTCATTTCACAGGTGGGTGAGAATCTGCTCATGGCAGGAACTGTGTAGGGGACCTCCAGTTTGGGAGTCACACAGCCTTGATCTGGAGGCCTCTGACATAGGAAGCACACCCAAGGTGGGAGCCAAGCGGTGGGGGGCTCCCATGTGGTAAGATTACCCAGACAAAAACCAAGTTGGGGGCATACACCAATTCAGCATATGAGTCCACAAAGGCAGGGCTTGGATATGATCCTTGGACCTCAGGGCTGCAAGCTGAGCCCTTAGCCCACTGAGCCATCCTGGCATCCCCCTATCTATCTTTTATGGTGAGTGTTTGGTTGTGATTCCTTTTCTGGGACATTTCATAAATGGATAAGCTTATTTAAGTTAAAATTCCATACTGTAATCACTGTATTTCAAAGTTATCTTTCAGGATTATCTTTGGTAAATTTAACCTGCTTGTTTAGACTTAAAACAAAATTTTATTCACCAGAAGCCTCTCACCATACCCAGTCCAGCTTATGTCAGACCCATCCAACCTCGAATCCAGTGTGATTTCCAAGTTAGACAGAGTCCAACTCTAGCTGGTTTTTAAATTAATTCTGGATAACAAATGCTCAAATCTAGTCTGAAAGTTTATAATGCAAAAGTTGCAGAGCTAGGATCTGGAAAGGTTCTACCCATGACCTCCAGCGGCAGTGAGAAAGCAACGAGCTCATGGGACTCAAGAAGTACCTTCCTGGTACTTCCTGGTTGCTTATTGCTCCTGAAGACCAGCAAGGGTCTCCTTTGGTTCCCTCTTCTGTGACCAAAACCATTAAAAGATAAACTGAGGCATATTAAATTTTTAAAAAGATTATTTGTGCAAAAATTTATTGAAATAAGATAGAATCTAGTCTAGGAGACAGAAAGAAGCTCTAAGGAAGTCTAGAAAATAAAAGTTTTCTATAGGTAGAAGGGAACAGGAACAAGGAAGTTATATTAGGATAAAAAGCAGGTTTGTTATCACAAAGTTATTTTCCTTTGGGGATAGCAGGGTGTATTAGGCAGATTAAACTAATGCTGATCAAGTGATTCCCAGTTGACTGGTTTAAGATTCTAGTTCTGGGAGACCTGAAACTAATTAAGTTAAGTCTCAGGTTGATGATGTGAGGTTTAGCATAAGCAAATCCATTTTGGGCCTGTGGTCTTGTTTTTAACAATGCTTATATCTGGAAAAAAAAAAAAAATACCAAAGCAAGTGAGCATTACCCTTTTTTGACGTTTTTTGTTTTTTTTTTAAGATTTATTTTATTGTTTTTGACAGACAGAGAGAGGCAGAAGGAAGGGGGAGGGCCCAGAGCAGTCTCCATTGTTTTATGCCATTAGTTTTTATCGTGGTTTTGTTCCACTCAGGTGGGCAAGGGCCACACAGGGTGGGAACTGGGCTTGGGGCCTCCCGAATGGGAGGCATGCCCCTTTGGACCAGGGGCCAAACTGGGGGGGACGACAACTGAACTGGAGGCCTCTCACATGGGAAGCACACCCCAGTTCAGCATATGGGTCTACACGGGCATGGTTGGGCTTAGGACTCTATTATAAGACCCTGGGGCTGCAAAGCAAGCACTTAACCCACTGAGCCATCCCAGCTTTCCCCTATTTTGATACTTTAAGTTTATTAAAATGTATTTTACCCATCATTCTCTTGCTTCTGTTACTATTAATGACATTTCTTTTTTATATAATGAGAAAAATAAATGTCCATGCTCTTGTAATTGTAATTTCTGTTAAATTGACTTCACGAAGGTAATCAGTTCACCTATGGGCACTTTTACATAAGATAACATCAAGGAACCTGATTGTTTAGTAACAGAAAATTAGCAAGTTAATAATAATAATACCTTGCAAATTCAATAAAAAGTGCTAAATGATATGTAGAGCATATATTACAATGTAATTAAGTAATTTGTTGAAGCCATATCATGTGTGAAGGCTGAGATCTAGACTACAAAGATATTGACTTATATTTTAATCAGCTGAGCTCTTTTACTAAAAACAATGTAAGTAAAGCTACTTACCTTCAATAAATATTCAAAAGATAAATTTGAGTAAGATAAGGAGCCAAGTACACATCTCTCTTTTTTTCTATTTTATAATTAAATTGAAAATATAATTCTAAATAAGAAAATGATACATCATGGAACTTCAAAAAATACAAGTATTCATACATATATACAAAAATTGAAAACTATTAACTGATTAAAAAAAAACTTTCCATTTTGTTGTTTCTATCCTAAACAATGAACAATGGTTGCTTTTTGAAATACTTTAGAAGACGTGATTTAATAAACTAGTGTGCCTATCAGTCTTTGGTATGTCAAGAATGTTAACCTGACAGGAAAGGTTAGGATTTTCCATGGGATTGTGATTTAGAAGGTTTAAAAGAATATGTTATTTTATTCATGAATATTTTCTTTTTAAGAAAAATACATATTAATCTGTTTGTAAGAAAGAAAAATAAGTTTATGTTAGTTCTAAAGTAAATACATATTGACATTTTCTCTTCAATGTGTATTATATTACTGTCTTTAATGTTTCTAAATTTTTTTAAAGATTTATTTTTATGGTTTTTTGAGAGAGAGAGAGAGACAGACAGTGAGAGAGACAGACAGACAGAGCGAGAGAGAGAGAGACAGAGAGAGATAGAGTGAAGGGGGAAGGCCCAGAGCAGTCTCCATAGTTGACAGCATTAGTTTTCCATATAGTTTTACTCCACAGGTGGGCATGGGGCTGTGCAGGGCAGGAACTGGGCCGGGGCCTCCCGCATAGGCCCCAGCAAGAACTGAACTGGGAGCACACCCCAGTTCAGCATATGGGTCCACCTGTGCCAGAGCCGAGATTTGATCCTTGGGCTCCGTGGCTGCAAAGCAAGTGCTTAACCAACTGAGCTATCCCAGCTTCCCCTCTAAATTTCTTTTAATCCTTGGGAATGTATTTTCTTTTTTATTTGGACTATTTTGAACACTGTATTAACTATTTTAAATTAAAATAGTCAGTATAAATTAGTGAAATGTGATATATTGAATGTCTATTTTGTATACTTTTAAAATCATTTGATTATGTGAGCATTTTTTTAATTTTCTGAAATGAAGGAAGATTAAAAAATGGCTCATATTTTTGTACTACTCATATAACTCATGTTGACATATAAGTAAAAGATGTGCAACATTCATAGTATAACAAAATGCAAATATAACAAAATAATGTAAAATATCTTAAAAGTAATTCTCCTCTTCTTTCTTTTCCAAAAATACATTATTTGTAAACAAAGTTTCTTAGGTATATTTTTATGAAAAATGAATATACTAGTTATCAATTTATGTTCATAAAAGGAACTATGCTATGGAGATTGATTTACTTGCATAATCAATAGCTTAGAGATAATTTTATATCAGAATTTAATTGTTACCTTCTTATGTATTTTAAATAGGGTTGGGTATTTAGTCTCTTTTCTTTGAGCACTGATGAAACAAACATCTTTGTAGATGTATTTATCATAATTTTTTGAGTGAATCCATAAGTTTATTTTTTAAGTCAAAATGATTGAAATTTTTATTTCAATGGATATTGCCAAGTGTAATAGATTATAGCCTGGTTCTAAATATTCATGGCTGTCCTTATAAATCTTGTCATATTCCCTGAATACAGGTAGATGATAGGTGAATATGAAATATGGATTTCATGTTTTAGAAAAAATACTCAAGGATAATGGGTCACAACTGGCAAAGTAGAAAGTATTATGGCAGTGTAAAAGCAGCTGAGGGGGCTAAACTAGTTTTAAGATCAGAAACAATATCCTTTATGATGTAATATTTGGAATGAGTTGAAAGAATAAGTAGGAGTAAAATATGGAACAGCTAAAATTATGCTATTCTTAAGAGTTACACAGTGATTGCAAAATCAACCTTTATATTTATACACAATCACAAATAAATTACCAAAAATATGACTAATATTTTTTATTGAGTTTTTTAAGCAAACAATATTTTCATGGGATGTGGTCTTTAATTTCATCTTCTGTTTAATTATCTCTTAAATCAAGGTCCCTAATTTTAAATTTTATTTTCTAAAGCTTAAAAATATTGCACCATTTCAAATTTTTTCACTAGAGTATAAAAAATAAAGAAGTATAAGTTTGCTGGGCCATAAGAATAAGACACAAAATGATGGCCAAGGCCTGTCTAGCTTTACTATATTTAAAGTTCATCTTGTAAATCAGGATGAAAAACATGTTCATTTGTGTTTGAAAGAAAGAGAATAAAAATTATAATCCCTGATTTTTGGGAATTATAAAACAAATTCTTTAAGAGAAAATGAGTCCGATAATGATAACAAATATTTGTACAACTATGTTGACTTAGCAGTTTGTATAATAAAATGAAAATAATTAAAAAAAATTATATTTACAATATAACATTTTGAAGTGACAGAGTTCATTTTCTGACAACTTAAAATACAACTGTTATAATGCTTACCCAGAGCTCATTTGAAAGCTTTTATTAAAGGAGATAGAATATATATATAAGACCTACCAGAAGTAGGCAGAAGGTCTCATATCTTTAATTTAAATAATGACTATCTAGCAAATGTTACTATAAAAGAGATACTTAGCTACATAGTGAAATTTCTGAAATTTGACTCATATTTTTTTCTCCAAAAATTTTTTTGATCATTTGTTTTAAAAAACACAACCTTTTATGAAGGGGAAGGTTGGAATTAGAGATACATTAATAAATATCCAAGTCTTTTGGTGAAATTAAAAAAAAAAAAGAAAAGAAAGATAACTCGATTGAATAGAATATCACACTATTTTCTCAATTATAATATCTATTTTGATATATTTCATATCAGATCATTCAAAATTTAATTTAAACTAGACTATAACAAATTCAGGCCTAAAAGGGTATTTGCAAATTACTAATTTATTTAAGTCTGGAACACATTGAGCATCGCTTCTTGACCTTTTGGCTAAGATCAAGTGTAGAACACATTGAGAAATGAAATATATTACTAAATCTTTTCATTTTCAATTGCCACATAGAAGATAATTTTATGTCCCTTCTACAGGGATTGTCCCATACTACACAATTGCCAATTATCTATAAATAATTATGTAACACACACACATCTGTACCCCTACATAAAAAATATATATTAACACAATATACTGATATAGTCCTATCACATATTAGGTGTTCTAAAACCATCTTTTTAATATTAAAGTATGTGAGCATGCTTATGATAGTCAGAATTAAAGTTTATTAATACACTAAGACCTAGAAATGATCTTTATATAAATTTCCCATTTTATCTATCCGCAATGTCATAAACAGTTTCTCTTTTTACAACCTTAAACATTTAACCTATTTATGGTACACTAGTATGAGTGCTATTTAGACATTTAAAAACAGTCCAGAAAAATAAAATTTAAACTTTTCCTCTAGAGGAGTACAACATATTACCTAAATTTCAAAAAATAAGATGGCACTGCCTGAAAATTCTGTTTTCTAAAGGCAAGCTATTATTTAAACTTACATTATTTTATTAGTCTTTTAAAACTATAGTTATATATAACATTTCTAGTAGTAAAGTGATAAAATAGGACTAAACCTATTCCAAAGTCAAGCTGTTATTTAAACTTATATTATTTGATTAGTTTTTTTAAACTATAATTATATACAACACTTCTAGTAGTAATGATAAAATAGGACTGAGGCTCAAGATAATTTGTAAAAAATATAGAGTGTAATAATAGAATTAAAAAAGGAAAATCTGAAAAAGAATTTGTTTAATATGCAAAAAAAGCATTCCCTCACAAAATTTTAAATAGGTGTATTTCAATAGTTACTGTCATTTGTAAGAGTTGGAAACTACTGAAAATTCACTCATCTTAGATACATTTGAAGTCTTGTGATAGAATACCAATTTTTAGACAATGTGCTTATTAAACATAAATAAATACTGTGAATTATTTTTAGTTAAATGAGCTGTCACTAAGAGAAAAGAAAAAAAAAACCAAAAAATAAAACACTGATATATTGTGGATCACATATATATGAAGGGGCCATGACATGCTAAAGACTATAATATTAGTAAATATAAATAGGTATAAAATTATATAAATGGATGCAGAAATAAAAAAGTAAAGATATACTTTTTTATTCTTTAAAACTATTAAAACATAGTAACTTCAATAATGAAATACATGAGTGTATTAGGGGACATGTAATCGGCAAGAAAATACATGCAATACTATGCATCTTGTGAATGCATAGTATCAAGTCATCAAAATCAGAACATTTACAAGAGTATTAATCGAGGGATAAAGAAAGTATCTTTAGATTATACAGGACAAAACAGTTAATAAAGCCTGTGGAAGAGATTAAAAAAGTATTAAACTTAAGGTCCTAGATTCACCCTGGTAAAATTGAGAAAGAAATGGAGTTAGGAAGAGTGGAGGGTGCTTAGCAGGAAATTTCAAGAATCTGACCTTGTCACATTAAGTTTTGGATGGCAATGAAACATACAAGAAGATGTCACCGGTAAAGTTATAGATAGTGAATGAAATAAAGCAGAATGTGTCATGGGTAGAGAGACCAATGGAATTGGAATTGATCGGGAGGTAATTAAAGACATGGAAGAAGAGAGAGACCATTGTAAAGAGAATGGAAGAGAACATGAAAGGGTAATAAATAGTAAATATATTTGATAGAGTGTGAAAACACTGGCAAATTGCAGATAAAACTGGAAAAAGAAAAAAACATTATTTTACTGTGAACAAATATCTTACAGAGACATTTTAGAAATGAATTAAGATTTATTGAGTTTTCAAATATGAAGAATTAAAGATATAATGAAGATAATAGTAAAATGACAAATAAGGAGATCATGAGTAGGTATATATAAGGAGACTGAGAGTTTAGGAATTTATAGAAAAAACATGGAACAGTGAACTTCATAAAGGCAGTAGCTACCTTATGAAAAAAAGTCTTAAATGAGGACAAAGAGCTGAAAGTGGGCTGCAAGAGATCAAGATGACAATTGGATGACTGAAAACCTAGATTCTTCATAAATTGCCTCTTCAGGGACACGGTTAAAAAAAACGAAGTAGTAGTAGTTGGAAAGAAAAGCCATGCTTTCCAGCTGTAAAATCAAAGCAAGACTGACAAGTAGTGGGGAAAAGATGAGAGTGGTGGAAAAAGAAGAGGCTGCATGTTTAAATATAGATGTCATGTAAAGGTAAATGAATTGATTTATGAAGTTTAAAAATATTGAAAACTTTTCTTAAGTAATCCCTCCTTGTGTCCTTGCTGTTACTACATCTATATTTATTCACAGCTTGACATCTGTTTATATTTTCTGGATAATGAAAAGAAAACCCCCTGCCTATGCACACTGTCTTTTCTTGTTCTCTCACTTCAAAAGAAATAGCTGAAAGAAGTAAAGCCAATGATTTCTACAGAAAAAAAAAAATCAGCCAAAAGTTACCTTTATTAAATAAGACTACCAAAAAAAAAAAAAAAAAAAAAAAAAAAAAAAAAAAAAAAAAAAAAA
>PVKE010037027.1:0-16085 GCA_004027555.1 Craseonycteris thonglongyai | reverse complement strand
TTTTTTTTTTTTTTTGAGATTGGCTTTTAATGATATAAATCAGCCTCCCTCCTTTAAAAATTTTTTTTTACTTTATTGTTTCATAGGAGATAGAGAGAGAAAGAGAGAAGGGGGCAAGTCTCAGAGCAGTCTTCATAGTTGTACATCATTAGTTGCAACAAGGTTTCATTCAATAAAGATAAATATGGGGCTACATGGGATGGAAACTAAAATGGGGACCTCCTGCATGGGAGGCAAGAACCTTTGCCCTGGAGCCATCCCAACAGTTGTCAGTTGCACCTCAGTTCAGAATATGGGATCGTACCATGGCCAGAAATCAAGCCCTGGACCCCAAGATTTTGAGGCAAGTGCTCAACTTCTGAGAAGTCTCAATACCCCTAAACTTCTGTCTTATTTACTGCTTTGCAGCATCTCAAAAGTTTTCACATATTGTATTGTTGTTCTCATTTTTTATGTATCTTTTGATATTTTCTTTATGTTTTCTTTAACACAGTCATTCTTTACTAGCATGTGGTTTAATTTCTACATATTTGTGGTTTTCCCCACATTTCTTTTGCAATTAATTTCCAATTTCAAAATATTGAGTTTGGAGAAAATGCTTGGTATGTTTTTAATCTTCTTATATTTGTTCTCACTAATTTTGTGTCCCAATATATGGTCTATCCTTGAGAATGCTCCATGTGCACTAGAGAAGAATAAATAATCTGGTGTTTTATTTATTTATTATTATTATTATTATTATTATTATTATTATTATTGAACTTAACTGGGGCCTCACTGCATTAGGGAAGCACACCCCAGTTCAGCATGTGGGTCCGCCTGGGCCAGAGCCAGGATTCGATCCTCGGTCCTCGGGGCTTCAAAGCAAGCGCTTAACCTGCGGAGCCATCCCTGCTTTCCCTAATCTGGTGTTTTAGAATGAAAGACTTTGTAAATATGGATTACATCCATTTTGTCTACTGTGTCATTTAAGGCTATATTTTCTTACAGGTTTTCTTTTGAACGATCTATCCATAGCTGACAATGTTGTATTTTGTTCTTCTACTATAAATGTGTTTTTTTTTCTTTCTTTTTGTCAGTTTTTTTTTAATTTTAGTTCTGTTAGTAGTTTCTTTAAATATTTTGATGCTTCTTAATTGGGACCATAAATGTTGATAAGTGTTATGTCTTCTTGTTGTATTGTTCCCATTATTATAAAATGCCCATTTTTATCCTTATTTACCATTATTATCTTGAAGTTTATTTTGTCAGCTATAATGAGGCTACATCTGCTTTTCTCTGGATGATGACATTTTCTTGGAGTGTCTTTTTCTATCCTTTCATTTTGAGTCTATATTTTTTTCTTGCAACCGAGAATCTTTTTCCTTAAGGCAATATATTACTGAATTTTAATGTTGTTCCAACCTGCTACTCTGTGCCTTTTTATTAGTGAGTTTTGTCCATTTACGTTTAGGATTATTATTGACACATAAAGACTTTCTATAGCCATTTTATATTTTACTTTATGGTATGTCAGTGTCTTCATTGTTTCTTTGCCCTTGTGTTTGTGTACGGTAGGTTATTTTTGTATAGTGGAATTCTGTATACTTTTTCTGTTTTCTGGGGGTTTTTTTTGTTTTGTTTTTTTTATGTTATGTTATGTATCTCAGTTCTGAATTTCTTTATAGAATACCAAATTTCATGTATACAGTAGATTTTTCCTTTAGCATGCATCTTTTCTTCATTTCTTTTTGCAAATTTAGAACTTAACCCTATTTGTAATGTTTTGTTGATATTTTCACAAATTATCCCTATTTGTGCTGTGAGTTTATCCCTGAGCTGTAATAGCTATTGTCTTCTCTTTTTTACCCCAATCTTCTTATCTTCTTTAACCTTAATGTTATATTTAAGTGTATAATGCTATATTTTGAGTAAGTAATACAATTTCCTGTTTCTTTCTGTCAATCAGATATCTTACTCATAATTTTGTATCTCTTTATCTTTTTGTTTCAGGTAACATAACCTCCTCCAGAATTTTCTGTAATGCGAGCCTTGTAGTGAAATTTTTTCTTAAGTTCTGTATGTCAAGAAAGGTACCTATTATTCCTTAATATCTAAAGGCTAACTTTGTTGTATATATTATTGCCTGGTTATTTTTCTCTTTCAATGGTTTGAGTATTTGGATTAACTCCTTCTAGCTCGTAGAGTTTCTGATGATAAATCTGATAATCTAGTGGGCAATTTATTTATTTATTTCTTTGTTTGCTTTAGACTACCATCTTTTTTCTGGCTATCTTAAGAATTCTTTGTTATTTTTTTGGAAAGTTTTAATATAATGTATCTTGGCGAAGACCATTTTGGTTTGAGATGATTAGGTGTTTTGTTTGTTATTTATTCAAGAATCCAATTCTTTTAATAGGTTTGGGAAATTCTCATCAACTGTTTACTTGAAAAGGCACTTGTTTGTTTTTTTTCTCTCTACTTCTTCTGCTTAACCCATTATTCATATAGTGCTTTTTCTGATGAAGTCAAATAATTCTTGTGGAATTTTTTCATTTAACTTTCAAGTCTCTTTGTTTTTCTATCTGTACCATTTCTAGATTTCTACCTTTGATATCACTAATTCTTTTCCTCATCTGGTCAGCTCTATTTCCTATCTTTGCTAGTATATTCTTTATTTCTTTTATTAAGTTCCTTGACTCTAAAATATCTATTTGGTTCTTTTTTAACTTTCAAGTTCTTTAGGAAAGTATTTATTTTGTTTGTTAATTTTATATCTTAATTTATTAAACTGCTTAACTGAGTTTTATTTTACCTTATTGAGTTTTTCAAAACTGCAATCTTGAATCTCTGTCATTTAAGATACATATTATCATGTTTTTAAGTTTACATCCTTGGAGATTTTTTAAATTTATTTCTGAGCTTGTGCCCTTCATTGTTCATGGTTATTTTTTAAAGATTTATTTTATTGTTTTTTACAGAGACAGAGAGAAACAGAGACAGAAAGAGAGAGAAGGGGAGGGCCCAGAGCAGTCTTTGTAGTTGTATGTCATCAGTTTTTGACATGGTTTTCTTCTACACAGGTGGGCATGGGCTTTTCAGGGCAGGAACTGGGCTGGGGCCCCCCACACAAGAGGCATGCCCCTCGATCTGGGAGCCAAACCAGGAGGCAAGAACTAAACTGGGGGGCTCCCGCATGGTAAGTACAACCCAGTTCAGCATATGGGTCTGCATAGTCTGGGGCCAGGTTTTGATCCTTGGTTCTTGGGGCTGCAAAATGAGCGCTTAACTGGTTGAGCCATCATGACTTCTGTTCACATATTTAAATGTATTATTTATCTGTTTATTCATTTATTGGAGTGAAATTTACAGCAGGTTGATAAAAAGAGGTCTTTCTTTTGTTTTGTAGTAAGTGGAACAGGAGCATTTTTTTCTCTTTCAGCGCTCTGGCTAGTTTTCATATCTCTGATGGGCAATGAAAACTGTAGTTATTCCCTGAAAATGTGGTGTCTCCTATATGACCATTTCACTACAGTCCCAGTTCACCATCCTTCTGAAAGGACGTGGTTGACAATGAGATCTGTGCCCTTGAATTTCCACTGTTGGCCCTGTAGCCAAATGCAGGACTGTACAGCCAGATGAGTCTCAGTTTCTCATACTGAACGGGAGCAGCTCCTTTGTGATTTTGTTCTCCCTATGATGGCTACTACCATACCTCAGCTGCCTTTCCTCTGTATCTCCAGCCTTGCCACTGCAATTAGCCACAGTGTATGTCTATCACTCAGTAACTGTCACTCCAGTTCTCAGAGATGTAAATATTCTGCTTTGTAACTCAACTGTCTGCTACAGTTTCTTCTGGAGACCTTTGTTAGGTCTGAGAGGGTGGGGAGAGATGACCAGACTCCATGGCTTTTTCTTTTTTCTGCCTGGCAATGGTGGTTGTTAGAACACAATGATTGCACTTCTGTATTCAGTCTGTGTCCTGATCACAGAGTTCAGCTATAGTATATGCTGATTACTCAGGCAGAAATGCTTGGGGCTACAAAGAGTGCACTTGTAGCCTGAATCTTCCCATCTTCTGGGATCTGCTGTGAGCTTCAGGCTGCATTAGCTACCCATCTCTACTTCTTTTTCTTCCCTTCCCCCTTATTTACTCTGATTTACCCACCTTCATATATTTCATTAAGTAAATTTCTCAGACATGGTTGTGTGTTAAGAAGGGAATCCTTTGTTAAATTATAGCTATTTAACTTGTAACTTTAAGAGGAAAAGTTAACAAAACTTCTCAGGTGACCATGTTTCTGAATTATTTAATAAAGAAAATATTTTTGAATGTTTACATTATTGGATGGATATTTACAATAGCTTCAGGATAGACACAAACATAGAAGACAAAAAGTTTAATCATGAAAGTCATTTAAATATAATAAAAAACAATTATATTTCTATGTATTGGTCAATGTGCAAATTAATCAATACCCATGTTAAGTACAGTAACTGGTTTAAGTAGTTCATGAAATACTGAAAATAGAGATGCTGGAATGGCTCAGTGTGTTGAACATTTGCCTTGCAGCGCCAGGGTCTGAAGATCAAGTACTGGCACTAGCCTGTGCAGACCCACATGTTGAACTGGTGTGTGCTTTCTATGTGGGAGGCCCCTGACTTGTTGGAGATGTGCCTCCCGTGTGGGGACCTGTGGCCTGGTTTCTGCCCTGTACGGCCCCATGCTCACCTGTGTGGAATGAAACTACATTGAAAACTAATGACATACAACCATGGAGACTGCTCTGGGCCCTTACCCTTTTCTTTCTGTCTCTCTGTCAAAAAAATTTTTTTAATCTTTAAAAAAATACTGAAAATATTTTCAAAGTATGAAGCAACACTCTATATAGGTAAAAAAAATGGAATAACAAAAAACAGAAAGAAAAAGCTAAGAACCACACAACTTTACTCATATGTGAAATATAAAACTGAAAGCAACAACAACAAAAATCTCATGGTTATAATCAATAGTTTAGTGGTTACCTGAGGGTAAGGGGAGAGGGGGTGGGAGAGGAGGAAGTAGGAACTGAATATACTGATGGAAATATTTATATACCTGGAACCTATGTAATTTTTACTAACCATTGTAGTCCTAATAAATTTACCAATTAAAAAAAATTCTTGATCATATATGTGTTAAAATGTGCATATATTTTTTAAAAGTATACCAAATATATATATATGCTTCTTGCCATCTAAATTTAAACAATTTAGTGACATTTGGCACCTGGTCAGTAGTAGATTATTTGTATAACAAGTTTTTATATATAAAATATGCACTATGATGATTATTTACTATGGTTATTTTACTTTTTTTTTTTTAAAGATTTATTTTTATTGTTTTTGACGAGAGAGAGAGAGAAAGAGAGATATACAGAAACAAAGAGAAGGGGGAGGGCCCAGACCAGTCTCCATAGTTGCACATCATCGGTTTTTCCATATAGTTTCATTTCATAGGTGGGCGCGGGGCTGCACAGGGCAGGAACTGGGCCAGGGTCTTGCCCCAGTGAGAACAGAACTGGGGGCATTCCCTAATGCAGCATATGGGTCCACACAGGCCGGGGCCGGGATTTGATTCTTGGTCCCTTGGGCTGCAAAGTGAGCTCTTAACCCACTGAGCCATCCCGGCTTCCCCCTATTTTACTTTTTTTATTGTTAAAGTTTTGGGAGTGACATTGGTTAGTAAAAATTACATAGGCTCCAGATGTAGAATTCTATAGTGCTTTGTCTAGTGATTGCATTGTGTGTTCACCAACCAAAATCAGTTTTCTTTCTATCACCGTATATTTGGCTCCTCCTCCCTACTTCTCCGGCCACCCCTTTACCCTCAGGTCACCAAAAAACTATTGATTATGTCCATAATTTTTTGTTTCTTTGCTGTTTTAAGTTTTATATTCCACATATGAGTGAGGTCATATGGTTCTTGTTTGTGTATGTGTGTGCGTGTGTGTGTGTGTGTGTGTCTGGCTTATCTCACTTCACATGAAAATCTTAAGATCCATTTATGTTATAGCAAATGAGAGTATTTTAGCTTTTCTTAGAGCTGCATAATATTCCATTGTATATATATTCCACACAATTTTATGCAGTCATCTATCAAAGGGCACTTTGGTTGTTCCCATGACTCGGCCACCATGAACAGTATTGTAATGAATATTAAGATATGCAAGTCTTTGTGGATGAAGGTTTCCAAAATTAGGGGGGGTAGTTACACAGCAGGGGGGTTACCAGGTTATATGGTAGTTCCTAATTTTCTAAGAAACTTCACACTGCTTTCTATAGAGGTTGTACCAATTTGCATTCTCAACCAGCAGTGTGTGAGGGTTCCTTTTTCTCCACAGCCTGTCCAGCACTTGTCATCCTTGTCTTACTGATTATAGCCATTCTAGCAGGTGTGAGGTGGTATCTCATTGTGGTTTTGATTTTAATTTATCTAATAGATAACAAAGTTGAGCATTTTTTCACGTATTAGTTAACAATTTGTATATCTTCATGGGAGGAGTGTCTGTTCATGTCCTCAGTTCATTTTTTAAGTGGATGTTTTATTTTGTATTTGATTTATGCATGTATGTGTGTGTGTGTGTGTGTGTGTGTGTATATATTTCTTTTCTTTTTTTTTTAAATGTTAGCCTTTTGTCAGAGGTATTGTGTGCAAATATCTTCTCCCATTCAGTTGGTTGTTTCTTTTTTGTTGTTGATGGTTTCTTTTGCTGTGCAGAAACTTTTTAGTTTGATATAATACTATTTATTTATTTTTGCTCACACTTCCCTTGCCTTTCAAGTCAGGTTCATAAAATCCTCCCTGAAATCAAGATCTAGAATTTTAGTACAGATAATTTCTGCTATAAAGTTTGTTTCAGGTCTTATGTGGAAGTCTTTATTTCACTGTGTGTGAATTTTGGTATATGGTTACAGTTCGTGGTCCAGGTACATTCTTTTGCATGTGATTTTCTAATTTTTTCTATATCGTTTACTGAAGAACTTTTTTTCCCCACTGTATATTGTTAGCTCTTTTGTGTATAAATTATCTGTCTATATATTTGTAGGTTTATCCTTGGGTTTCTATTCTGTTCCATAGGTCTGTGTTTCTGTTTTTCTGCCAATATCAAGCTGATTTGATTATCGAGGCTTTGTAGTATAGATTAAAATTGGGAAGCTTTATTCCTAAAACCTTGTTCTTTTTTTGTGAGATTGTTTTAGTGATTCAGGATCTTACAGGTTCCATATAAATCTGATAATTATTTTGTCTATTTCTTGAATGAGTGCTTGTGGGATTTTAATGGTAATTGTCTTAAATTGGTATATTTCTTTGGATAATATGGTGATTTTAACTATATTATGTCTTCCAGTCCTCAAACTTGGAATCTTTCTATTCCTTTGTGTCTTCAATTTTTTTCATAGTTCCTTGTAGTTTTTAATGTATAGGTTATTCACATTCTTTTTTTCTTTAAAAAAATTTTTTTAAATTGTTTTTGACAGAGAGAGAGAGAGAGAGAGAGAGAGAGAGAGAGAGAGAGAGAGAAAGAACTGAACTGGGGGAACTCCCCAGTTCAGCACATGGGTCCACAAGGGCCGGGCCGGGACTTGATCCTCAGTCCCCGGCACTGCCAAGTGAGCGCTCAACCGACTGAGCCATCCCGGCTTCCCCAATTCACATTCTTTGTTAAGTTTATTCCTAGGTAACTTACTCTTTTCTTTGCTATCACAAAAGGTATTCATTTTCTCGTTTCTTTTTCTAAGGTTTTGTTGTTGGCATATAAAAATGCAATTAATTTTTGTATATTGATTTTGCATCCTTTAACTTTACTGTTAGTTTATTATTTCTAATCATTTTCTGGTGGTGTCTTTAGTATTTTCTTTATAAAAGATTATGTCATCTGTAAAAAGTTATAGTTTGAGTTTTTGTCTCCTACTATGAATACATTTTACTTCTTTCCCTTGTTTGATTGCTCTTGTTCCTTAATTTAGAAAGTAGGCTTCAGCGTTCATTCATTCAGTATGATGTTTACTGAGGGTTTGTCATACATGGCCTTTACTATTGTTGGGGTAATTTCCTTCAATTTCTAAATGTTTTGATAATAAATGGATATTGTATGTTATCAAATGTTTGTCCTACATTAAAGACATGGTTTTTATCTTTTATTTTGCTTATGTGGTATATTATATGGACTATTTGCATATGTTTGACCATCTTCATCCTTGTGCCCCCTGAGATGAATTTCACTGAATTCTAGTATATAATTATTTTAATGCATTGTTGTATTTTATTTGATAATATTTTGTTTAGGATTTTTCCATCTGTGTTCTTTAAAAATATTAAATTATTATTTTCTCTTTTTATGTTATCACTACCAGGTTTTGGTATTAGGGTAACGCTAAAGTGATTTGAGGACTACTGCCTCATCTTCAATTTTATGGAAGAGTCTGAGGAGGATAGGAGTTAATTATTATTTGAACACTTGGTAAAACTCATTGGTGAGAGCATCTGGTTCAGTGTTTTTACCATTGGAGAAGTTTCGGATATTTTTTTCAATATGCATTACTTTGATTGGTCTATTTAAATTATCTAGTAATTTTTTGTTTAGTCTAGACAGACTATGTTTCTCTGTAAAGTTGTCTTATTTTTTCTTGTTGTTAAGTTTGGTGGCATAAAGCCCTTCACAATATTTTCTTATGATCTTTTATATTTCAGTGATAGCAGTCAAAACATCATCCCTTTATTTTCTAATTTTGGTTGTTTGTGTCTTTTCTTTTTGTCTTTTGGTGAGCCTAGTCAGGGGGTTGTCAATTTTATTGACTATTTTTGAAGAACCAGCTTGTTGTTGCATTAATTTTTCTGTTGTCATTCTGTTCTCAATTTTAATCTTTAGTTCTGTTTTAATTTATATTATTTCTTTCTTTCAGTTGCCTTTGGTATTTTATTATTTGCTTGTTTTGTTCTTTTTTTAATATTACTTAAGATGGGATGTTAGAGTATTTATTTCTGACTTTCTTATTTCTTGAGATAGGCCTGTGATTATACAAAATTCCCTCTTATTACTGCATTCACTGATTCCCATTAATTTTGATATGTGGTATTTTCATTGACATTAGTTTCTATGTATTTTAATATCTTCTTTTATTTTTTCTTTGATTCAGTCATTTTTTAATAACTTGTTGTTTAATCTCCCTGTATATGTAATTATTTCTACTTTCTTCATGCACTTGATCTCCAATTTTTAAAGTTTGTAGTCTAAGAATAAATGTGGTGTAATTTCAATCTTTTTAAATTTGTTGAGGCTTGTTTTGTGTTTTAGCATATGCTCTGATTTTGAGAATGTTCCGTGTGTACTAGATAGATAGATAGATAGATAGACAGATAGATATACACATATATACCCTCGTGTTGCAAAATAGAGTCTATTAAATTTGTCAATTATGTTTTATTGCTGTAATGTATAATTTAAAGCTCATATTTTCTTAGTTTCCACTTGGATAATCTGTCCATGGCTATATAGGGGGTGCTTAGATCTTGTACTATACTTGTGGTTTTTCTATTTTCTCCTTTTTAGATCTGTTAGTTGTTGCTTCATTAATTTTGATGTTTCCTGGTTTGGGGCATATATATGTGTGTGTGTGTATATATATGTATATATATATATATATATATAAAATCTCTTCTTATTAATGTATTGTCCCTTTTATTATTATGAAATGTCCATCTTTATCTTTTATTACCTTTCTTTTATTCTGGTATCTATTTTATAAGATATCAGTATGGCAACTCCTGCTTTTCTTTGAATGCCATTTGCTTGGAGTGCTGTTTTCTACTCTTTCACTTTGAGTCTATATTTGTATTTGTGGCTGAGGTATATCTTTTTGAAGACAACATATTGATGGGTTTTGCTTTTTTAATTCAGTCTGTTAGCCTGTGTCTTTTTGTTGGTGAATTCATTCTATTTACATTAACGGTGATGATTGACATATGAAGTTTTCTTTGCCATATTTCTTCCCTTTTTATATTTTGATTGTCCAAAATCTTTCTCATTTATTCTGATTTGTTTGTTTGTTTGTTTGTTTGTTTTAGTCAAATAGCCTCCTTTACTGTTTCTAGAAATGTTGGCCTTGTACTGGAGAATTTCCTCAGATTCTGTATGTCTATAAGATCTCTCCTACGTACTCCTTCATATCTAAAGAATAACTTTGCTAGATAGATTATTTGTGGTTGGCATTTCTCTCTTTCAATATTTTGAAAACCTTATTCTTACTCCCTCCTGGCTTGTATAATTTCTGCTGAGAAGTCTGATGGTAGCCTGATGAGATTTCCTTTAAAGGTTATAATTTTCTCCCCCTCTGACTGCCTTAAGAATTATTTATTTGTCTTTGTTTTTTACATCCTTAGTATGATGTATCTTGGAAAAGATTTGCTGAAGTCTATGTATCCAGGTGTCCTGTTTTCTTCTTAAATTTGGGATTTCAGTTCTTACTATGGGTTTGGGAAATTCTCATCTACTATTTGATTATGCTCTCTGTAGAAAGTTTCTGTATCTTCTGGTACCCCTATTATTCTAATGTTACCCTTTTCTAATGGAGTCAGATAGTTATTGTAGAGTTCTTTCATTTCTTTTGATTCTCAAATCTCTCTTATTGTTCTATTATTTTCATGTTTCTTTCTTTGATATTACGAATCCTTTACTTCATCTAGTCAGCCCTTTTCTCCCACATTAGCAAATTTATTTCTAAAAATCATATTTTATTGTTTGACAAGTGAGAGAGAAAGGAAGGGAGAGAAAGACAGACAAAGAGATAGACAGACAAGGGAGAGGGTCCAACATAGTCTTTATATTTGAACATCATTAGTTGTGACATGGCTTTTTCCACATAAGTAGATGTAGGGCTGTGTGGAGTTAGAATAAAACCACTGGCCATCTGAATGGGAGGTGAGAACCTTTGCTGCATAGCCATCCTGGTGGTTGCCAGTTGTTCCCCAGTTCAGAATAGGGGCTTTGCACAGGCAGGACTGGGAACTGAACCCCAAACTTCGTGATTACAAGGCAAGCTCTCAACTGCTGAGCTATCCTGGTGTCTCACCCTTTTATTTTTCATATTTATCTGTACCATATACAAAAAATTATATTTTGATTTCATAAGGGCAAAATATCAAAGTGTATTATACCTTTTTAATCATATAAAATTTTTGATTGTTTAATTTCAGTAGACAAATAAATAGGCCCATATTTTTATATATGATATATTTGAAATATAGTGTTTTTGTCTCAACAATGTAGAAAATTTTAAATAAATTGAAAAATTTTCTCAAAGAAGTTAAATTCCAAGTAATAGCAGTCACTTGATAATTTTGTTATCAAGTGACTTCTCAAAGTGCCTTCTTCAAAGCCATCATGAACCTCTCTAGATGTAATTAAAAATAAAGGATGTCACTTTGAAAATATTGACTTTAACGAACACCAAAATTATAGTCTAGAAAAATTAGCAAAACTCTCTCAGAAAAGTGTGGTTGTAGAGAAGACAGAACAAACAAAAATAAAATAAAATAAACAAAATACAAAATAAAAAACATAATGTTTCACTGTTCTAAACAGGATGTGTAGCCCTGGCATAATTTCCTTAATATTTTAAAGAATTAGCCCATTTTAGAAAAAAATAAAACAAAAAACTTTTAAGAAGTAGTTAAACAAAACCACTTCTTAAAGGCAATGTATTTTGATGTCACAGCTTTGATAAAAATGTAATTAAAATATACTTTTTACAAATCAGAAAAATAACTATCAGAAAGCCATATATTATAACACATATCATGAGAGAATAAACATATAACCTTATTTAAGTTGTGCTTTCCCACCTACAAATTATTTTCTTCCTAAGAATTCAACACACATATATTGTGTATTCTCTGTCCATGAAAGACAACTAAGATCCAAATAAATATCAATTTTATATGGGATAGAGATGAGCAGAGAAAACAAATGATACATGTTGATATGAATTCAAAGTTAAAGAATAGTTGAAGTAATAATAGAAGAAACTCATAAATACTATTTAAACACATTAACATGTTTACATTTGGCCATATTTGTTTATCATCCAAATGTAGTGTATGTACATATGAATATTTAGTACCAATTGTAGTGTGGGTAATTCCTCTTTGAATTAAGTTAATCTGGAATCCAGTTGTGTTCAGAAAATTAGTGCTATACAGATTAATATAAATAAAATTAACTTTCTACAGTTATCTACTGTCTTTTACTTCATGTGTTTTATATAGGTAGGTAATATTTTATTTTTCTTTACTATTAAATGCATTTATTCTAGGATTTATTTGGTTTGATTTTTGTATGTAAGAAAAAGTTTACTTTTTTCATGACAATTGGTTAGAATTTTAATTTGCATTTATGAGCTTTAATTTCTTTCATAAAATGCATTTTTCATTATATGTTAAGTATTGTCATGCTTTTTTCTTGAAGAATACCCAGTACTTGCAAATATTCTTTGTCTTTCATATACATTATATTCTGCCCATTTTCATCTCCATGTTTTATCTGTTTATTCCAGGATGCTTTTAACTGTCTGGCTTACTTTAGCCTTCATTGTGAACTTTATTTACCTGGTATATTTTATTTCTATATTTCATTTTTATTAATCTGCCTTTTAATCTCATCCTTTCTTTGTTTTGCTTATAAATAAACACTTTTTATGACACTCAAATTATAATTTTATAACATAAAAATATAAACATCCCCCCTATTTGTTATTAATATGCTATCAAATTTTATTATTTTTGAATCATCTACATTTTCTAGAAATCTTCTTCTTGCAAGAGGACCACCTTAAACATTTTCTTTTTGCTGCTCACTATGTACAGCATGGTCCCAGCCTCCCTGCATTTGTCTCTCTATGGAATCTACCTTGACAGATCTCAAGAGTTGAACTCTTCATTTTTGAACTAATTACACACTTTTCTGTTTTATTTTCCCAGTTTCAAGAATATATTTGTATTAATATGCTAAAATATTTACATTTATGCATATTTTATATCTTTGTATTTTTAACATGTCTATTCTAATTAATATTAATTGGTTGTTTGAATCAATTAATATATGGGTTGAAATAGGGTTTTTTAACCTTCAAATTTGAAAAGTAAGATGGAGGAAAAGAGAATCCTACCCAGATACATAAATTACATATTATATATATTGCATGTATAAGAAAAGTAACACCAAAGCTTTTAAAGTAAAAAAAAATTTTAAATTTAGGGAGAAAGAGAAACATAAAGGCAATGGGAATAGTCAACTAATAATAACTGAAGACTTCTACTCCTGTTGCTATTGCAGTTTTGGTCAAAAATGGCTGCATACCAGGATACTGAGCTACTAAGTTAGTTCTGGCCACAGCTGATGCGGCCTATGTCTAAGGGTATCCATGATGAGAAGGGCTCAACTGGGACATGTGGAAGGCCCTCAACTACTTTGTTGTGCTCCCTGGGGTGGAAGTTAGCTGCTGAAAGTCTTTCTCTAGTTGTACCAGGAGAGCACAAAAGACCAGAGCTTCTTGCCTAACTGTATCTTGATATCCTTTCCTTGAAGAAATGGTAACCATACTCTATTCCATAACATTTATGTAAATCTGCTTCCGGCTGACTACAAAGATGAATGAAGAGAACCTGGACTACAACCCAGTGAGGCCCACAGCCCTGATTTGGATCATTACTCTGTACATGGACCATAAATGTATGTGGGACATTAAGCTGACACTTCCTTTGTATGACATGATGACCAGTATACTTATCTTCTACCCTTTGCTTATGGCACAAGATGTGTTAAATAAATAACTGAGATTGGTTATTAAAAAAAATAATAAGAAAATAAAGTACTGTGAATCCAGAAAAATCTTATAACCAAACAGAAAAATGAAGTGTGTGCTGAGTGCTGAGGTTGGAGGTGGAATCTGCATCCCAATCATTACAAGTGACATACATAGTCAATCTCTGTGTATAATTTTAACACAAGGTTGAAGTTAAGTTTTCAAATATAATTCATATATTACACAACTGACTTTATATGAAGCTCTATATAAAGTTAAAATCTAAAAATAATTCATAAAACCTCTCCTAAACTCTTGGAATTATATATTTTTTCTCCTTAATTCACTGGTCTAATTTAACAAACTAGTGCTTCCTTCAGCCAAGTCCCCTTAACCTTGACTTGGATAACCATAATTATACCAAAAGAATTATTTTAAGTCTGAATGCTTTTATTGACTCCGCCATGTGTATCAGCTCTTCTAAGCTAGTTTTATTTCTCTAACAAATTTTAAAGTCCTGGAATATAAAAATTTGATTCAGAAAAAAAAAACTCAATGATTAGTGACCAACAAATTTGAATAAATCTATGCATAACAATGGGATTAAAGAAAGGCACAATTTTTAAATTATATTCTATGAATTTATCCCAAATTTTAAATTTTTTTCAGTAATTCTTTTGATATCATTTTTTATTGTTGTGCTTTGATGTTTGTCTTTTTTTTTAACCCTAAAGTTGAAGTAAATTCATTGGCTGACAATTTAACAAAACTACTTGTTTCAAATGGTCAGCCACTCTAGTGATCTGCTTTTGACTAAATTTTTGGAAAAGGCTTTTTTTCTAAAGACAATGGTTTATTCATTTTTGTCCTCTTGTGTGCAAAGCATAGACAACAGAACACTGTTGAATATGTTTCTAATAGGTTTTCATTAATTTTACATATAAATTTAGGCCATCTCTTCCTAGAAAAGTTTGGAAATATAACAAATCCAAAAAGAGTATATGTTTAAAAATAATTTTTTATATTTTATGCACAAAAAATATACCACTTTCTGGGAATCTGAAATTCTATAATACAGTCACAGCATATCCGTCATCCCTGTCTTTGTTATAATCATTTTCTTTCTCTTTCTTCAACCTCTTTATTCAAAAACTAATCAAATGCAGCTTTTCATTACAAACTGGGAAAACTCAATTTAGAACTTTTATGTAACAATATTAAAATTTCTTAGCCTTCAGTCAGTAACTTATGGTTATCTGCCTATTCAGAAAATATTATCTGAAATCAAATTCAAAGTCATATACTTCATAACTGATTGTCACTCCATCAAATTAGACTTTTGCATATATATATATAAGCTTAATTTTTATTGACAGGGCTAAATTAGAATTTAAGTTGTAGCTGTACCAGAAGTACACTTAAATGTAAATTTACTTTTTCAATGATAAATTCTCAAAACTTAGCCCAAGAATGTGAAACTGATCAGAGTATTGGCACACACAATTTTCTGTACACAACAATCATGCAACAAATTTAGCAAGCAGGCAATACCATTAAGTTACAAACTTCCCTAATTCTACATCTATAGAGTAAAACCTTTGCATAAAGTAAAATTTAAATTAAAAAAATGATAAAGAGAAACAAATTAATGCCATGCAAGTGTTCTGTTGAAAATTTTTTGATTAATTACTCACACTTATAATATCAAATCCCAAAACACTGATGCCATCATTAAAAGTCTATAGCACTTTAAAGAAATAGAGCTTTGTATTACCAAATAATATTTTTGAAAAATATTAAGGTGTGTGTTAGGAAATATCCCAAAAACCTGAGATTATAACTCAATAATGATTATACATACTTACAAATCTGTCATTTAAATTTCAGAATATAAGTTAAATTAATTCAAAATTACAAATTATAAGAGAAAATGTAACACTAGTTAACAAGTTTTCCATGCAACTTCCAGAATATGACTTTATACAAATTTAGAAATAAAATATTGAACACATCATGTAGAGTTTGACTTTGAAATATCAGTAAATAAATTACTCAGAAAAAAAATGCATACACAATTTATTAGTTCCGGGTTTATGTTGAAATTACACACTGCATTTCTAATTTAATATATTTTTTAATATTATTATATTTTATTGTTAAATTTAATGGAGTGACATTGGTTGGTAACAATCAGACAGCCTCCCAATGTACAACTCCACATCACATCACCCACACATCGCACGATGCGCCCAGCTCCCAGAATC
>PVKE010037026.1:0-16114 GCA_004027555.1 Craseonycteris thonglongyai | reverse complement strand
CCCCCCCCCCCAGATGGACAACTGGGAATGGGTGCCACCCTCTAAGGTGAGTGAGTAAAAGGGGTTTGTGGTCACATCAAGACTGTGGAGCATTATCGCCTCAGGAAATTTTGAAACTGATAGTCTAGGACTGTCTTTTAAGACAGGGCTCCACCCTGAAGGGAAAATACTGACAATGAAATGCAAACTGACAGGGACAGAAAGAAAAAAACGTGTATATAATTAGAAGTTGGGACAGGGAGCAAAGTCAAAGAATCTCAGAAAGCAAAGTATCACATTTTTAACACTACATGAAAAGCAAGACAAGAGAGGGCTTTGAAATGTTGGAAAAGATATCTGAACCAAGTATAAAAATGTAGAAAATTGAAATTCATGCATAAATGAGTCAGAGAAAATGGTCAAACCCCAGATAAAGTTGCAATGGGAAAAATGAATATAAGGAGAAAAGAATTGTTCTACAAGGACTAAATGCTGCCAGAAAGATAGGCTCAAAAACAAACAAACAAATAAATAAAACAAAACAAAACTAGACCATAATTGTAACATATTATTTAAAAATGAACCAAAACACATTAAGAATACAATAAAAAATGTTAAAGAACAACATAAACCAGAATTAGGAAGCATCAAAAAGAGGGAAAAAAAATTAAGTAAAATTGGAAACAAAAGACAAAACCTAATTGAAATTAAGACTAAACTAGAAGATATATAAGAAACCAATACTGAAGGCAGGTATTGTAGGTGAATAGTGCCCCTGCCTCTTTCTCCCTCTACCCATCCCTCAAAAAGAAAAAAAAAAAGGTATCCACTCCTAATCCCTGGAATCTGAGACTGTTACCTTATATGGAAACAGTCTTTGCAAGTGTAATTTAATTAAGGGTCTTAAAATGGAGATATTATCCAGTATTATCAAGTTGGGTCATATATTCAATCATATGTATTCTTTTAAGAGGGAGTGGGAGAAAGATTTGATTATATATCAAACAGAAGTTGATGAAGATAGAGATTGAAGTGATGTGGGCATAAGTCAAGGAATGTGGACAGCCACTAGAAGCTGAAAGAAGCAAGGAAAGGAATTGCCTCTAAAACCTCCAGAGGTATGGTGGCCGTGCTGACATTGATTTTTACCCCGTGTTACAGATTTTGAACTTCTGGTTTTCAAAATTGTGAGAGAATAAATTTCTGTTGCTTTAAGTCATTAAGTTTGTGATAATTTGTTACAGCACATATATGAAACTAATATAACAGACAACAGTGATATATAGGAAATAGAATTTGCTAACGAAAATTAAAGCAAGTAGATGATACTGAATACTAAAAACTACTCAAGAAAACAGTACTAGAATTAAAAAAATATGAAAATACATATAGGCAGGCACTTATTTACCTGAGAGTATTCACCTAGAATGATTAATATGAAGATACAGTTTAGTAAATTTACTGGACTTATAAAAAAGAAATAGATATTTGGGCATCTATTCAGTAAGTTACATGTGACTTAGAAGAGAAATAAACTGAACCATCATCAGTCTTTTTGACAGCAATTTTTTGTGCCAAAGAATATACAGTAACGCATTGAAGGAAAGAATATGTGAGTCAAGGATTTATACTCAGTAAAACTGGCTTTCTAGCGAAAAGGAAACACATACACGGTATTATCAATATTCAAGAAATCATGAATATTATTCTCAAAGCTATTTCTAAGGACTCTACTACAAAATTGATTTCAGAATATGAAAATGAATTGAGACATTGATATATCTTTTACCTGCTAAAAATTGAGCAATTTGAGGTAACAAATAGATTGAATTAAAGCTCATAAAGCTTTTTTCACCCCTGAGTTTATAATAATATTTTTATAAACCTCAATTGGTTATGTTTTGAAAATGAGAGGGAATAAATTTATTATCTTGAAAATAGGTTAAATAATAGAAATAACTAAACATTTATCTTGCTTTTTTCATAAAAACATTTTATTTTGTAACCAAATAAGTGCCTTATGAAAACAATTATTACAGCTAATATTTTAAAAATCACAGAATTAGAATATCATCTTTTTACAACTCCACTAAAGTGATCCATTAATTAAATTAATGATCCAGGTCTGAGCATCAACTTCTACTAGAATCGAAAAAGGAAGCAACCAAGATATGTCAGCAGTTTCCAACCTTTTGGCTTCCCTGGGCCACATTGGAAGAATTGTTTTGGGCACCACATAAAATACATTAACATTAACAATAGCCGATGAGCTATAAAAAAGGTTGCAAAAACGTCTCACATTTTAATTTGTGTTGGACCGCCTTCAAAGCCATCCTGGGCCACAGGTTGGACATTCCTGTGTTATTTGCTTTCTGATGATAAAACTCAGCAGAAACTTTTTTTTTTTTTGTCAAAGGGATAAAATTTGAATTTGATCAAATCTCTTGATCCAGATCCAATTTGCTAGAAATTCAGAGAACATGTTGAACTGCACCAGGAATATACATTAAGCATAATATAGACTGGAAAAACCATTGATGAAATGACACAAATTCTTCATCATATGAACATAACAGTAACAACAAAATGACATAGAGAAAAGATAACTGTTGCTTTACATTTCCCCTTCATAACATTGTCCCATTTCTTTACCATTATATTTGATTAAAAGTATGATTGGATAAAGATACTTTTGTCTCAGTATTTTTAAAGTGTTGCTTCATTGTCCTTTTACCATGTGATTATTGAAAAGTCAGAAACCATTCTTATTCCTGTTCATTTGCTTTTGAGCCCTTTATCTCCTCTCTCATAGCTTTTTGGATATTTACCTTTTCCTCAGTGTTCTCAACTTTTGCAATAATGAGGTTTAGTATAACCCTATTTCTCATTCCTTGAGTTGGGAATTTTGAGGAATTCTTAATAAAAAAAATCAAATCCTTTAGTTTTAGAAAAAAATTTAAATATACTATTTGATGGGGTTTTGAGAAAATATTATTACTTTAATGTGGAAGTCCCTAGATCAATCAATATATTAGCTAGTTAATTCCAACCATATATTAAATATATCCATGACCAAAGGTATTTAGTCTAGGAAAGCAGGTTAGTATAAATTTAAAAATTCATTAATTTGCTATATTAACAAGAAAAGATGAAGGAATAGGATGATCTAAATAGGTATAGGAAAAGCATTTGATAATTTCAGTGTCCGTGACTAATAAAAAATCTCTCAGCAAGCTAGAATAACAAGGGAGATTTCATGAGCATATATCCCAAAACTTACAACTGATGTAATTAACAAAAAATATTGAATTCCAGTTTTGAAAAAGGACAAGTTATATCCACTACCTCCACTTCTTATTCTTGTTCCTTTCTGATACTCTAGCCTCAGACAAACTTTCTTCTTTTGAATTTCTCTAATTCAGGAGCTCAAGTGTCTGCTAGTCAAGTCAGTTATCATTGTTCCACATGTTTTCAAGCTTCCAAAAGTTTCTATGTCAAATATTTTCCTCTTTCCGGTTCTGATTTTATCTATCCTTGTATAGTTTTTTCCTTTCGCCACTTAAAAAAAAATCTCTTTTCTGTAGTTGTAATGAGGTTTGAGGTGATGTATCAACTTGCTACGATTAGTGAAAAGTTCAGTCACTAGTTTTTCAACATTGTTTATGGTGGTATTTCTTTTTCTTTCTCTTTCTTTCTCTTTCTTTCTCTTTCTTTCTCTCTTTCTTTTCTCTTTCCTTTCTTTCTTTCTTTCTTTCTTCCTTGTATAATAGACAAGTTTAAAAATTTTGAGGTTTAAAACGTCAGTTTTTTAAAACAAATCATGGACATTTTTGTTTGCTTAGAACACATCTGCCTTGATATAATTAAAATATTGGCTTTTAATATTTTAATAATGACTGCAATGTTTAACCCTTTAATCAAGTTGGTGTGTGTGTGTGTGTGTGTGTGTGTGTGTAGGGATGTAGAGTGGGTCAGAGGTCTCACATGATTTTGAAATGGATAGCAGGTTGTCCAGTATAATTTATTATATAATCTATATTATCCTCACTGTAGTCAATGACAGTTTTATATAGACTAAAGTTCTCTATATGTGCTTATGATTTTAAATGAAATTTATACTCTGTTGCCTTTATATCTTTGTCAATTCCTATGCCAGTTCGTACTGTTTCATTTATTATAACGACATATTTTGTTTTAATATTGTTTGGGTAATATTTTTTGACAGTATTTGCTGATTTTTTTCTCATATGAGCTATATACAATTAGGTTTTCATGTCCCTTAAAAATTCTGTTGCTATTTTATGTGAGAATACCTTGAGTTTCTAGATATATTGTGTGATAGTCAATTTTCATTCCCAGGACAATTTAAGACTATCAACTCTCTGAGGTAGTGATCCTGTCTATTTGGTTTATGACTTTATTTCCATTGCCTAACCTAGTATAGACAAGCAATAAAATATTTATTTATGAATAAATATGGATGTGATCTTTATCACTATTCATTGTAATAAAATATGATAGCACTAATTAGCATCAGGCAGTAATATCATCCATCATTAAAGCATTATCTCTTTAAATGCAGATATTTCAAGCAGAAAAAGATAAATTGCTTTATGTGTGTGTGTGTGAACATACATTTATGGGAACTTGTGTTCAACATACTAAAAAAGCACATGTTTAGTTTTGTTTAAACATGAACTACTAATGACATGATTTAGACCAATGCTAGTAATAAAATTATTAAAAATGTTAATTATATGCTGCTTTGTGACTTTTAACATTTAATAATTAGGTTTTAAAACATCTGCCTATCAATTTAACTTTGTTAATGAAGGCAATAATCTGTCATATATTTCATATTGTTACTTAGGTAGCATTATGTTCCAACTGAATTTTTCCTTATTTCATCTAAAATACTGGAGAAAACTTATTTTTTCTTGTTTTCACTTTATAAACAAATTATTCATGGCCATCAATCTTACTCTGACTCCAGTATTCTCTATACCTCTTTCTAAGTGTAGGGTACAAGGAAACCACCTGGCCTTGGTACTGTGCCTCTGGATGCTGCCTATAAGAACAAAAATACCTCATTTGATACTTTTGATAGGCCCTGATTTAACAAATGGAGGATTCTAAGTTTATAATTTTTTCAGAGTTTCATTATCTAAGACAGGGACCCTAAAGCTGTAACGATAATAAAGTAAATAAAATAAATTGCAAACCTTTAGGGATAGATGAATTGCCTTCCTCATACTATCTGAATTGCTGTATGTTAATCTTTGGGAAACATTAATTAACTTCATATATTTTCTAGGCGAAGGGGGATGTAGGTTCATCCCCCTTTCCTAATCTAGATGTTGCACTTGGAGTAAATGCTTTGATAAAAAGCCATGAGAGAGAACGATTTATTATAGTGTCAATTTTCTGATGTAAATGTTCTTTGAATATATTGATATACTAAGATCAGAACTCTTGGTTTTATATCAGATCAATGCAGAACAGTCTAAGTCTTAGCTATGTAAAATTTTTTTCGTTGTATTGTTTGACAGCGTGCCAACTTAAATCTTTTCCATTTTTATCTCAAATATTACAAATAGTTTTGTTTATAAATTTTAGGCAAAAATAAAAAAGCAGTATTTTGCTATTTAGCAGCTATTTGCACACACATTAAGGACAACATGAGACAAAAGTAAACAAAGTCATTTCCAACTGATAAAGGAGCAATTTAATAGAGCTGCTTCAAATATGTATTACATTTTTTTTTAAAAATATAAGATACTTTAAACTAACTTGAGATTATTATGTTTATATGTTTGGTAAACTGCATTTTCCCACTAATCATAATTCTTAACATTTACTAGAGTATTAAATCTTAGAATGTGTTTTTGTTTACTATTGCATAATAGTTATCTTGTGATTGTATAGTGATTTAGTTAGCTATTCTTCTATGTTATGGACTGAATTATATCCCTCTCAAATTTATATATTGAAACTTTAACCCCATAAGTCACTATGTTTTGAGATAGTGCCTTTAAGGAGGTAATGAATGTTAATTAAGTGAGGTCAAAAGGGTGGGGGGTCTTGATTTGACAGGATTGGTGGTTTTGTAAGATGAGAAAAAAACACCAGAGACCTCTCTCTCCATGGAAAAAAGACAAATGAAAACATAGTGAGAAGGCACTGTGCAAGCTAAGGAGATAAGTGTCACCAGAAAACAAACCTGGTAATGCTTCATTATGGATTTCAAGCTTTCAGAACTGTGAGAAAAAAAATTTTGTTGTCTAAGTCACCCAGTTTGTGATATTTTGTTATGGCACCCCAAGTAGACTAATACACTGTTAGCTTTCCCTTCTTTTTATTTTTTATTTTTTATGAAAACAGAAACATTTATTGGAATGTCAAAATCAAAATTTGGTTTATTAAATGTATTAAATTTATTGGTGTGACATAGATTAGTAAAATTATATAGGTTTCAAGTGTACAGGTCTATATTATGAGGTGTGATAAAAATATGGTGAATGTTTAAATAAAAAGTTTATTACAGTAAAAGACACATTGCCACTAATCTCCCTCAAATACTGCCCTTTGCTTTGAACACACTTATCTCATCGTTTCTTTCCACTTTCTGAAGCAGTTCTGAAAGTCCTCTATCGTGTCTGTAGTTGAGCTTCCAGGGCTGCCTAGATGTCCTGAATTGATTCAGGTCACACATCACTTTTGGTATGGCAATTTCTGTCAAATATAAACATTACTGTTTGTCCTGATCCACCTTATTCACCAAATCTGGCACTGTGAGACATCTGGCTTTTCTTCAAAGTCAAAACGATCATAAAAGGTAAATGTTTCAAATCGACACAGGACATGGAGGAAGCCATGACAGCCCAACTAAAGACAATCATGTGAGAGGACTTTCAGAACTTAGAAACTGGCAAGAACAATGGAATAAGTGTGCTCAATGTGAAAGGGAGTATTTTGAGTGGGATTAATGGCATAGTGTCCTTTACTGTAATATTTTTTTATTTAACCATTCACTGTATTGTTTTGATCATACCTCATACATCACCTGTGTGTTGCATTGTGTGTTCACCACCCAGAGTCAGTTCTCTTTCCTTTACCATATATTTGACCCCCCTCCATCCTCCATCAGTCCTCTGACCCCTTACCCTCTCAGTTTGTTTTATATGTTCTGTTACTATTTTATAAATATGTATTACTATTTACCATTGAACTTTTCTAGTTGCTACTCTGTTTTTCTAAATGTTTTACTGTTATATTGATACAATGGAAATTTTGTTCTAAAATCTTTATGTGCATTTCTGGTTTTTCCTAGTGAAATTTAACATGTAAAAAGACTGAGTCAAAAATTATACATATTTGGGTTAAAACCTAGGCAAAATTTTTGTCTAGAAGTTTTCTTTTTTAGAACTTACTGCTTTGAGAGAAGGTGAGAGACAGAGACAGAGAGAAAGGGAGAGGGCACAGAGCAGTTTCCATAGTTGTACATCTATGTACAACTTAGTTTTTTTTGACATAGTTCCATTCCACATTAGTTTTTTTTGACATAGTTCTATTCCACACAGATGGATGTGGGGCTTCCTGGGGTGGAACCAAACTGGGGGCCTCCCTTACGGGAGGTGAGAACCTTTGCCACCATCCTGGCAGTTACCAGTTGTGTGCTGCAGTTCAGCACGTAGGTTTACATGGACAGTGACTGGAATTTGTTCCCCAAACCTAATGGTTGCAAGGCAAGTGCTCAATCTGTTGAACTATTCTGCATTCCCTGTCTAGAAGTTTTTGTCCAAAAATATTTTATATAAGTTTATACTGTTATCAGTTGCATACAAGAGCCTTTTTCACCACAGGCTTACCAAAACTACATTTTAACAACAAAAAATATTGTTTTCTAAAGAAAAAATTATAAAACGCTTTTTTGTCATTTGAATTTCTTTTATTTTTGTATTTCATATTCTTTAAACAATTCTGTTATTTTTTATTTCTGCTATACTGGATTGCTTTTCATTTTCTTTGCCCATTTTTTTTTGGTTGCATATACTTAATGCAAATAATAAAATCCATAAATATATACTCTAAAAAACTTCTTTCCTTTTTACTTTTTAATGTGTAGTTTATTTAGGGCTTAAGAAAAAAATATATAGCTAAGTTGCATCTTCATTAGCCATTTAAAACATTTATTTATTCACCTATCATTTGATGACTAATTATTAAATGCATTTTATGTGCCTGGCAATACCCTATGTCCTAGGATTAGCACACTAAATAAAACACTGTCTTTTCCTTCCGAAATCTGTTTTTCTAAAGAAGTGATGGGAAGCAAGCAATGTGTCAGATGGTGTTAAGAGCATAAAGCAGAGTAAAGGGTTATAGAAGGACGAGGAATGGGTGAGGTGGTTGTTATTTTACATGGGTGTATCAGGAAAGTTCTCTGACAAAGTAACTTTGAAGATTTGAGAATAGTTCAACAGGTTGATCACTTGCCTTTCAACCATAAGGTCTGGGGGTTGAATCCTGGCCTATGCAAACCCATATTGTGAACTGCTGTGCAACTCATAGCCACTGTGATAACATGGCTGTAAAGGTGCTCATCTCCCATATGGGAGGCCCCCCGTGTGCTTCCGCTCTCTGCAGCCTCACATCCACCTGTGTGGGATGAAACTGTATCACAATTAATGATGTACAAGGGACTATTCTGACTCCCCCATCCCCCCCCAAAAATTAAAAAAATAAATAAATCTTTAAAAAACAAATTGAGAAAAATGTGAGAGTTGGCCAAGCAACTGTGGGGACAAAAAGCTTTCCAAGAAGAAGTGGGAAAAACAAATGCAAAGTCCTCAAAACCAATGTATTTTTGTATGATATCAGGTTAAAAAAATTGTATATAGCTGCTAATATTGCATTTTCAAGAGCCTATGCTCTATGAATTTAATATTAAATAGAAGATGACTAATCACTTAAGTACTAAAATGATTAGGATTAAAATTAGTAGTTTGTATTCCCTTTAGTAGTTGATCAACCAGTATTTTTGAATTAGGCTATTTCTTAGGAGCTTGAACACATCAGTGCACAAATATATACAACTGTCAATACTTTAATCAGGACTGTATGTTATTGCTATGTTGAAATGATTGTGAGAACTATTGCATGAGTTGATATAATACTTAAGATCCTTATGGCTGTATTCCCAAGCATAGGTTTCATTGAACAGTATTTCAGAAATTTTAATCTTTACAAAAAACGTTTTCTTTGTCAAAGAGATTTTGGAAATGCTATACAACTTTCTCTTTTATGAAAAGTTATCCCAGTAAAGAATTGCAAATGATATATCCTTGGAGACAGTATGTGCTTGTATTAGCATATTGATAGCTATGGGAAATTCAAAGAAACATACGATATTTATTTTATTTTTCTGATACATATTTGACATGCTATGGGAAAGCGTCTTGTGAAACACTAGATATGATTATTAGATAAGCATGTTGGACTCTTTTATTTTTTTCTTCTGGAAACTGGATGAGTATTATTTTATGAGATAAATTATCTTCCCAAATTATAGTTTATTACTGCAAAATTATCTTTTTACAATACTTCTGAATTAAACTTATTTATAGAAATTTAGAATTATCTAATATTGTGACCTTGTATTTAAGAACATACTTTATTAGTCTGTCTTTCCTCACCACAATCTCTAATTTCCATTTCAAAATATATGACCATTGATAAATCTTTACATTGTGTGGGTAGATAGGCTTTCCTGAGTGCCTTTGCTTCTTGCTGAGTATTCTTTTTCCTCCAGTACCTTGTGAAACTTTTGAGTTTACCCTAAAACAAGGAATCACGTATTTGACCTTTTATTGAACTAACTGATATTTGTACTTCACATCACATTTTTATTCAGTTGGGTACTGAAACTGGAGATAATTTTAGTCTAGAATTCCAACACCCAGTCCCTTGGAAAGAGGGTGAAGAGGTAATATCATTTTCCTAGACCAGGATATCTTGTCCTATGTTAAGGAAAGGTTTCTGGGGGCCTGGGGGCAAGGCCCTGGCCTCCCCTTCACCTCCCTTTGTGATTAGATATAGAAAAGAATAGTATGTACACGCAGCTTTGCATTCCGGCCAGACCACTTGATTGATTGCTCGGCCTGGGGTTAAAAAAATATGTATGGGGAAGGGTCTGCTTCTTACTGTTATGCTAATGAATAACCCACCTGTACTTAGCCTACAATGTCTCTTAATCTCTTCCCTATTCTTCATTTGATGATTGTTATCCTATCAATGTAAAGCAATAAAAACCAGCAGTGAGGAGAGCTCTTTGCTAGATCCTGCGAAGAGCTCTAGCCCTCTTCTCAGCTTGATTTTTCAAGACATTCCTGGTGCCAGGGTGGTCTCTGCGTCTCCGATTCGCAACAGTCCTATGGAAAATATTCAAAGGTTCAGTCTGGTCTATACAGGGAAACAAAATTTGCCACCCCCCAAATGTATTTCTCTGATATGAAAATTATTTTATTTTTAAGAACAAAAAAACTTAGGAAGAACCTTCTTCCTAACTGCCTAAAATAATTTAGATAGACGCAGGGGTCTCCAAACTTTTCAGCCCGGGGGCCGCATTAACTATCAAACAGCAGTTTGGGGGCTGACTACACACTCGAGGTCCAAATACAAAAGAGTCAAAACATAGATGTTGTTTTTAATTATTTATTTAATATTATTTTATTCAGATACAAAGGTCTCCTTGGGCCGGATGCGGCCCGCGGGCCGTAGTTTGGAGATCCCTGAGAGGATCTGTTTCAGAAAAGGAGTTATCAACATAGATACTGTAGCATAATATGAAATAGGTATCGGTGAGGGAAACTATCTAAAGCCTAGAGATCAGAGTTCGCTCTGTGTCCCTTGGTCTCTGCACATCCCAGCAAACAAAAACCTTTGTTTACCAAAAATTTACTTTCCATCTCCATGTGAACTGGCTTTCTCACCTTCAAAGTCTCAAACCACTGTACCTTTCTCTGTAGCTCAAAATGGCATATAACCTCAACTGCCCAACTTGTCCTTGAGCCCCCATATTCTTATGAAACCCCTTTATGTATGAAATTAAATTTGTTTTTTCTTTTGTTAATCTGTTTCATGTCAATTTAATTCTTAGAACAGCCAGAATAACTTAGAATAAGGTAACCAGACGTCCTGCTTTTGACGGGACAGTCCCGCTTTTTAACAATTTGTCCTGCGTCCCGCGGCGTTTTAAAAAAGTCCCAATTTTTGGAAAGAATGCACAACAAGCTAGGGAACGGCGGGAGATAGACCACATTTTTAATCAAGAACCCCCTCCCCACTGGTCAATGGTGTCCCGCTTTACCAATGTTAAAATCTGGTCACCTTAACTTAGAAAGGTAGAGGAAAATTTCTTTACTCCCCCATCTATTTCATTAGAGAATGTACCATCTAATATCTAGCATTCAGATGAATTATCTTTTTTTAAAAAAATTATTTTTATTGGTTTTTGACAGACAGAGAGACAGATAGAGAGAGACAGAGTGAAGGGGGAGGGCCCAGAGCAGTCTCCATAGTTGACAGCATGAGTTTTCCATATAGTTTCACTCCACAGGTGGGTGCGGAGCTGCGCAGGGCAGGAACTGGGCAGGGGGCTCCCACATGGGCCCCAGCAAGAACTGAACTGGGGGCACACCCCAGTTCAGCATATGGGTCCCCATGGGCTGGAGCCAGGATTCGATCCCTGTTCTCCAGGGCTACAAAGTGAGCGCTCAACCTGCTAAGCCATCCCAGCTTCCCCGGATTATCTTTTTTAACAACTATTGTCTGTGTATATGACTTCTTGTTTTACTAGATACCTACTGGTAATCTCATTGCTTAAAAAAAAAAAGGCAATTCTAAATAATAAAGGTTTTATTGCTTAATGCTATTTATCATGTACTGGGGGCGGTGTGTGTGTGTGTGTGTGTGTGTGTGTGTGTGCCAAAATAATGTATTCACGTTTTAAGCAATATTATCTATTTATTACTTTGCAAAGTTGAATTGCAGTAGCAATATATAGTATAAACTTCACTCCAAAGATGCCATTAATCAAGTATATGTTAGCATCAGGACAGTAAAAGAAAATGACAGAAGCACAATTGTCATTTTGAGGAGTGTGAGACCATATGAAGTGGTATTTGAAATTCCAGAATGTTGTGGAAGTACAAGGATAATGGAGACATAAGTATACAACAGAACATCCAACATGCCTAAGAACTGTACACCGTACATTCGTGATAAGTTTGAAATGCATGGTAAATTGAAATGGAATGTGTAGTGGTACAAGTGGATACTTTGGTCAGTGTTGCTCAAGCAGTAGTTCATCATAATCAGAAGTGTCTGGATCTGATGATAACCACTTTGAGCACCTCTTATAATTGCAGAAGTCAAACATGACTTATATTTATCTTTTGTTATCAGTATATATTGAGTATTACAATTTTAATACAGTTTTTTTCCCTTTCTTAAAATGCATGTACACTTTTGGCACCCTCTGTATTTCTCCTACCTATAAATTATGTTGATTAAGTTTTTGATTTAGTTTAGTAACCGTTGAGTGATTTCCCTTACTTCCATGAGTAATTGTGTACATAAGAATTTCACTCATTTACTTTCAAATGAGAATAAAAGTTTAGATGAATGGATTTTTGAATTGAAAGATTTATCCTTTGAAACAAATTCAGGATTTTTTTGTATTTTTGAAATGAAAAACAAGGCATATTCAGTGGGCTCCCTTTTTATTAATTATGCTTGATACTTGGCTATGTTTTTCACCTGAATAACTAAAATCTTTAGCTCGTTAAAATTTTATTGCATTATTTCTTTATTTATTGTATACTCTTTATCTCATTTCAAAAATCTTTTTTTAGTTCTGCCATAAACTTTATCTTTTATTTCCCGTGTCAGTTATCTATTGATGTGTAACACATCTTTAGTATCAGCCATACCATGGCCAGCATTTTCACCTTTCTTTGTTGTACGTAAGCTAAGTTTGCTCTCAGGAACCACCCTGGGCTTGTTCTCAATCTCATGGTCATGTCCTGATTTTTGCTGCGTTGCTGATCAGTTAGATGCATGGACCCTGATATTTCATTGCCATGAGTTTGTGTTTATTAATGCTGTCATTACAGGCTTTATATTACTACCTTTGAAATTATTTTTAGACTAGGGCAAACTATAAAGAACTTGAATCAAAAAAGCTACTAACAGGGCAGCCAGGATGGCTCAGCTGGTTAATTGCTCACTTTGCAGCCCCATGGACCTAGGATCAAATCCCGGCTCCAGCCCATGTGGACCCATATGCTGAACTGGGGTGTGCTTTCCACGCAGGAGGCCCCCAGTTCAGCCCTTGTCCCCCAGTTTGGCCCCTGGCTTGAGGTGGTGTGCCTCCCATGCGGAAGGCCCCCAGCCTAGCTCCTGCCCAGTGCAGTCCTTGCCTACCTGTGTGCAATGAAACCATGTTGAAAATGGATGATGTACAGCTATGGAGACTGCTCTGGGCCCTCCCCTTTCTCTCTGTCTGTCTCTGTTAAAAACAATAAAACAAATCTTTTTTAAAAAGCTACTAACAACTCCCTCTTATATAGTGAGCTTGAATGAGAACTGGTGCATCCCTTTCAGGGTTTCTTAAATAAAAGTATTATGGTACATTGTATATGATAGGTGCTCAATAGATATTTTCTTCTCTCTCCTCTTCCTGTATTTTTCCTGATTCAACTTTCTTCTAGGCTATGCAGATCATGACATTATTAGGTGGTGTGTCCACTAAGTGAGGGAGAGAATGATCTTCATGTGATTTAAGTAAAAGGAGTATCTTCTTCACATAAATGTAAGGGAGTTGAAGGAGATAGGACCAGACTAAATGCTCAAAGACATTTCTTTTAAATAAATATATATAATTTACTGTGTGGAGATATTTATATACCTTGTACACTAGCATGAATTTATAGTCTATAGAGCAGGGTTACTATTACAAATGACTGAATAGTTCATTACTACACAATGTGATTTGTGGGTGGTAACTTCTCTCAAGTATCTCCCTTACTGGCTTGACATTATCTTCAGTTTTAATTATCATAGCCTTGACCAATTTTACATGTTGGAGTTGGCAGACTCTTACTCTAGAAATTTATTTTGAAAATTTTCAAGTTTTCTCCCAAATGATTATATTTTTGGGTTTTAATTTTGGTGATAATCTAAAAAATTATATAAATATTCTGGTTTACCTGATTGAAACAGAAAATATCATTAGAACAAATGTGTGTCTTAAAATTGTGTGTGATGTCATTCTATTCTGAAAAATAAACTTTTGATATAGAATGCTATCAGTGGGTAGACATTTTGACTTAAACCCTGCATTATAATGTACAATAATGTAACCAATCTTGTACCTATTCACTCATTCAACACTATTTATTGAGTGCACAGGAGTAATAAAGGCAAGTATTTTTCTTCTTTTATTGTTTAGTAAGCAAACATTAAACAAATGATTTTTACATATTTAATTACATCTATTCAGGCATATTTATAGAAATTCAAGCTTGTCAAAATTCACTAGAAAATATTTCAGTAGACAATTACATAATAAATGTTTGCTATAATATTTTAAATAGGTCCTGAATTAATACATTTATCAGTATTTCCTTCTAAGGTAATACTCTGTCTTAAAATGATAAAATAACATATATATATTTTTGTTCAGTTGGGTATAAGCTTTGCTTATATTCAGTTGCAGTTGTACTACACTTTGAGGCTGTAATCTTCTGGATGGGTGTGTGTGCTGCTTCACAGCTGCATATAGTAATAGTAATTAGTAATGTTATGCACAACGTTAGATGAAAATGGTAATAGTAATGTTTTATTTCTCTAAACAATTGTGCACACTGATAAAAGTTATCAATTTAGAAGATGATATTTTAGTTGGAAAACTGATGGCTACATGGAACTGAATAAATTATTTAAAAGAAATGTGAATAATTTCTCTTGGCATAATGGAAACAGAAAAATATTCATTTGTATGACAAAAATAGTTTTGGCTCATAATATATATTTTTAAATCCTCATGGGAAATGAGCCATTTAACTGGAAGAGTAGGAGAAATTTAAATAGATAATGATTTTTTTCAATTGTAAGTATGTACATCAATGGGAAAAATGGGTTGCTTATATATATATAATTTACATTATGCAACCACCATTCATGGGCTATGTTTACGTGGCTCAAACTTAGACTTAATATATGTGTAGGAGTTGACCTGATGAATGGTGATGTATAGAGACTTTTAAGGTAGAGGAAACATTATGAGAAACGTGCTTTGAGAAGAGAGAATGAGATTCTGGAACATTCTTTGCCAAAATGATGTCACATTATCAGATTGACATTTTAAATAACTAAATCAATAGGGCTTTAAATGGATTTAATTAAATGCTCTTACAGATTCAGGTATAGACAAACCAGGATTAAGATGGTATATCTCCAGGGTTTAGTGAATGTCTCTTTCATGCAATCAGTTTTAATATAGAAAATTATTTCAACAAGTGGGTCTAATTATACCTCCTGCATGTGACTGGAGGCTAGCAATACCTCCTTTGGGAACTGCAGGGAACTCCCTCCTTTTGAAATGATTCCCTTGACATACATTTAAATAGAACTTAAGATGATCTCCAATGTTGGGGGAGGTCAATTATAGTCACAAATAAGGTAGCTTTATCATATTCTTCAAGAAAGGTGCAAGAAGGTACAGTTAGAGAGAGAGAGAGAGAGAGAGAGAGAGAGAGAGAGAGAGAGAGAGAGAGAAAGATTGATTGATTCTGCTGTTGGCTGGTACTATGCTGTTTAATATTGGTAATAAATGACCTGCTTGCCATGTGGTGTCTACATTTGGTGCTCCCCACCCCCCATATCCCGTATTCCTTGACACGATCACTCTCCACTTCTGGGTCAGGAAAAAGAACTGCTTCTTATTTTTTTAAATATGGACTCAGGCATAGAATATCTATCTAGAAGTCAACTTTATTTTCTCATTGCTAAAGCAGTTTTCAAAGCATAGGGAACGGCGAGAGATAGACCAAATTTTTAATCAAGAACTCCC
>PVKE010037025.1:0-16095 GCA_004027555.1 Craseonycteris thonglongyai | reverse complement strand
AGTGATGGGCACATAATACGATGCATGAATGATGTGAGGTGGACTTGTACATCTGTAAACTGTCTAATTGTTACCAACCAATGTAACCTCATCAAATTTAACAATAAATTAAAAAAAAAACAAAAAAAAACAAGTGTACCAGAGCCTGTAAGCTTCTACCAGCCTCGGTTAAACTGGAGTTTAAAAAAAAAAAAAAGGATTTTACACGGGTCTTGTAACCTGTTTGGAAGTACAGTTGCTTCTGAAATATGTAAATAACTATTCCTTGTTGAATCAAGCACCCTGTAAGTTACGAAGTAGCCATAGGGTTACTTCCTTGGGATCCCTACAATCTCTAGCTCTCTAGACTTCCAGGGAACTGATGCACTTTTGGGGTGAAAAGACCTGAATAATTCAAGCTGTAATACTAAACCAGTTAGTGCTATGTAGGTAAGAGACATTTTACATTAAAAAATAAAAATAAAAAAAGCCATGAATTCTTACAGTGATCCTACTAGGAGGTAATAACGGGTGTCCCAAAATTCACGCAAGATTTGAATTTTGCATCATTGGTGTGGTAAAGCGTTGCCAATGAAAAAAAAGACAGCGTGACAGCTGACAGTTCAGGGTCATTAAAAATGGAGCACTACACAAAATAACAACACGTTGCCACATGCCATACAGCCCGAGAAACAATTCAATTGCTGCATGAGTCATTTCCTGGTCGTGTAATTTCCCGTTTTGGTGATCAGAATTGGCCGCCCAGATCATGCGATTTAACGCTGTTGGACTTTTTTCTTTGGGGTTTTTTGAAGTCTAAGGTTTATGCCAACAAGCCCACGACCTCCCACGCCTTGAAGGAGGAAATTGAGCGCTGTATCTATGAAATTCAGCCACATTTATGCAAAACGGTCATGGAAAATTTCAACAAAAGAGTGCATATGTGCGAGCAAAGTCGTGGAGGCCATTTACCTGATATCTATTCCATACATAACCTTACACTGTATACTTTATGAATCAATAAAAATTTTACAAGTTTTATTATAAACCTGTGTTTTCTATCAAAATTACTTCTTGCGTGAATTTTGGGACACCCGTTACTATTATGCCCATTTTACAGATAAGGAAGCAAAGAAATTGAGCCTCTTGCCCAATATCTATAGCTGTTAAGTTGTAGAACTGAAATTCCTGCTAAGGTTCCTTTGTACCTCTTAGTAACTTTCCGCTTAGAAAGTGTTTTATGAATTTCTTCCAGAACAAAAAAATTAAGTAGAGAGAAAATCCTCTGCCCCTGCGCGAGGTGGGCTGCAACACACCCCATCTGTTGTTTACTGAACGGTTTCCAGCTAGCAGTGTCTGCCTCCTGCATTTGCCTCTTTGGAAGAAGTTCCTTGTCCTGCCCCTCACCACCCACTCACTTCGGTCTGGCTTCTCTTTTCCTGGCCCTTTTCCCATAGCAGTTAATGTTTGCTCTTCAAGTGCCAGAGCATTCATCCTTTCTTCCTTGAATGGTGTGCCCATTTGCATATCATGCAAACAGCCCAGCTGCTGGGGTCCCAGTTAGAGTAAATAACGGTCACAGTGTTGATACTGCTTTCTCCCGGGGCCTTCTGGGACCTGCTGCACAACTCCAGGGAGAAAATCATTTAGCTGGAATCTCTGCTCAGATCTTCTGACATCATGAATGAACACTTGAACTAAAAATGCGCACGTAACTTTCTCTAGGTAAATATGTGCTTTAGAGTTCAATGGTGAAGGGAGGTTTTTAGATGCAGGGAAATGCTCACTATTATCTTTAGCTCCTCTACTTCCATTTACTAGTCTTTAGACTTTCAATATGTTTTGTAAGTATACATTCACTTCTTAAAAACTATTCACTGAAAAACTCAAGAATTTAATGTATTTTCACAAACATTTACTATTTTCAAATGTAATCAATTACACTTTTAATAAAATCTAATATATCAGTTTTCTAACATCTTAAGGAGAGAAATATCAATTAATAAAATAGTGCCTGAAAGGCACTATTAACTTACACTGAAACAGACTATAAGGATTCTAAGACCATGGTTTAATTTTTTCTTCATTTTCTCTACTCTTAGACTTTCAATTACTAAACAAAAATATTTCTCTTATTTCTTCTTAGGATTACAATTTACACACCGAATCCTCAATCAGTTACCTTTTCTGGACCAGCTGAGGCTGCAGATTATCCAGGGGGAAAACATCCTCTCTTACAGTTACACTTTGTCCATTAAAATAGAAATGCTCAATTTATTGGTTCTGTCAATTAAATAGATTTTGTTTTGTTGTGACTCCAATCAGGACTCCCTAAATGATGCTTGTTTTGTGACTCTTATTTTTGTGATATTTTGTAATTTTTATCATGTTTCAATTAAGGTCTAAATTTTCTTAATATCGTATATATATATATGAATACATGAATATTTCTATACTATTTCAGGTGGTATGTGCTTTTAAAAAGATAATTTATTTAACAAGTTTCTAAAAATCTGATTATTAGTAATTTAGAGTCAGCTTAGATGAAGCCCTGATAAAAGTAGTCAACGGTCAGATTGCAGCAGTTGCTAAATCTCTGGAAAACCTACTAAAAATATCTAATTAGTTTACACTTTAATGTTCTGGTTTACATGTGTCATTGCACTAGAATGATTTTACCAAAATCTGTTTTGAATTCCAAGATTTGAAATGTAGGAATTTCAGGTAGAAAGAAGTAAAGTCAAATCATAACCTATATGATATTTATTCCAGCCAATTCAATTTTTGTATTTAATGCTTACAGAGTCTCTATGATAGGCTAGGTAGAGGACATGGATGAGTCAGACTGGTTAGCTACATGCAGTATAGAGCCTAGGAAACACCTCTGAGAGATACACTAACATGGTGCATAAGCCAGTCAACAAGCCCACATGCACAAATAAATAGCCATTCTTGTTTGTTTTTACAACTTAGTTTCTGGCTTCACTGTAATGCTGGTATGTCTTCCTTGGTCACCTTCTCCATCTAAGCTCATTCTTCTGATATTCTCATCAAGTATCAAATATGATGGCTTTATGTACTATCCATATGCCTACAGCTCCCAAGCATATCTCTTCAGTCCAAATTCCAGACCCATGTGTTCAACTGCCTGATTGAAATCTCCACTTGGGTGATTAACAGGTATCTCACATCAAGCTAGTACACAATGGAGCTCCTGCTCATTTCCAACTTGCCTCCTATTGTAGTCTTTATCTCAGCTAATGGCAACCTTATTCGAGTAGTTCCAGATAAAGACCTCAGTGTGGTCCTTGACTCTTCTTTTCCCCCCACCCTATATATGATCTGTCAGCATATTCTCTTGGCTCCATCTTTAAAACAGATCCAACATTCATCCATTTCTCACCACCTTCACTGCAGCTACTTAAGTGATCTTCCTTTCGACTGACTGCATGAAGCACCGTGTCTCGATTACCCTCATTTTATTTTACTAATCCTTCTGGGAGACACCTCATCTTGACTTTCCTGTGTCAATAGAATCTCATCTCCAGTAATTGACAAGATGATGATGAGTGAAAAGTCTCTAGGGCAGTCAGTTCAGGGCAGACCCAACCATTCATTCCTTCATGACCCATTTGAAGAAACAAAGGGAAGAAACAGAAGCTATCAGGCATAAGAGTGTAACGCAGCATCAGGGAGCAACTCAGTCACCTTGCTGTTGTTTTAAAGGCAAGATTAATATTTCTGCTGCCCCATATTTTAGCAGAAACACCTGAATCTCATCTGTTTTAGTCACACATTCTTAGGCACAGCCAATAAGAGAGTGATTTTTAACCCTTATACTTGGCAGAGTATATTCATTAATTTTGTCCTGAATTCTTTGTAACTATCATTAATTTTAAAAAGAAGGAGATTCTTTTGAGGAAGGAGAGTTGCTTTAAAAACGTCATGGCTAATTCTTAGTACTCTGTCCTAAAGAAATAATGACTAAAGACTCATGAATGGAGATATTAACCATAATTAAGTTTGTCATCGTGAAAAATAAAAAGCTAATTGTTCATAATAAATAAATGTTAAATGGAATCTTTTTTTTAAAGATTTATTTTATTGTTTTTGACAGAGACAGAAAAAGACAGAGAGAGACAAAGAGAGACAGAGAGAAGGGAGAGAGCCCAGAGCAGTCTTCATAGCTGCACATCATCAGTTTTTGACATGGTTTTATTCCACAAAGGTGGGCGGGGGCCGCGCAGAGCAGGGACCAAGTGAGGGCCTCCCACATAGAAGTCACACTCCATGAGTTGGGGGCCAAACTGGGGGGGCCTCCCACATGAGAAGTTTGCCCCAGTTAGAACTGAACTGGGGGCCTTGGGAAGCACACCCCAATCCAGCATATGGGTCTGCAAGGGCCAGGACTCAAATCTTGGACCCCAGGGCTGCAAAGAGAGAGCTTAGCCCACTGAACCATCCAGCTTCCCTAAATGAAATCTTTAACAACAATTCAAATGTGATTTTTGCAGAATTTTTATGATAGAGTGTTCAGAAGATATCCCAAAATTTGGTTTATCTTACTGGGTACAGTAAAGAAAGGAGAACATTGGGGAAGCCGGGATGGCTCAGTGGGTTAAGTGCTTACTTTGCAGCCCTGGGGACTGAGGACTGAGTCCTGGCCCCGGCCCGTGTGGACCCATATGCTGAACTGGGGAGTTCCCCTAGTTCAGTTCTCACCGGGGCGAGACCCCGGCCCAGTTCCTGCCCTGTGCAGCCCCACGCCCACCTGTGGAATGAAACTATGTGAAAAAACCAATGATGTGCAACTATGGAGACTGTTCTGGGCCCTCCACCTTCTCTCTATCTCTGTCTCTGTATCTCTCTCTCTCTCTCTCTCTCTCTCTCTCTCTCTCTCTCTCTATCAAAAACAATAAAAATAAATCTATAAAAAATAGAAAAAGAAAAAAGGAAAGGAGAACACATCTTAACTGGTTTATGAAATGTAAATGCTTTGAGGAAAAAAAGGCAAAATCATAGCCTTTAATTGGCCAGGAACACCTTATCATTAGAATGGTTTGGTTCATAGTTTTATTAAATATTGTCCTTCTATACAAGAAAATAAGTAGTTGATTCATTAGTAATATCTCCACTCGGAAGAAAAAGATCTTAGTCATGAAGGAGCCATTAAGAAGTAAGCCCATTTCTTATTTGGATCAGTGAGGAGGGTGGAGGTATAGTGCCCATATATTTATTGCCTAACCTGTGACACTTCTGTGGGTGAAAGAACACATTGTTATTAATAATATGCTCTAGAACAGCAGTTGTAGATTAGTAGTGAACAGGGTAAATGGCACATATGGGCCACCTCCTGACCTAAAGAAATAGATGTTGCACAGGGAACCTCTGGAGAGTCTCTGGATTCTGGTTTTAAGAGACATAAACCATTAGTGACATTATCTCTGGCCTATTCAACCACAGGGGTAATGTTTGGATCACTAGAGAATCGTCCTTTACTGCCAAGGTTAGGATATTAAAGAGAAGTTGGGTGGTTGGAACTACTTCCTTGATTGTTCAGCACACTCAAACTCAACTTTCTAATTTATAAGATGGTTAAATTTGATCCACACAGCAGGAAAGTTTGGGGGAATTAGGTTAAACTGTTTTGCTTTGTTCAGATATCACCGGAATAACAGGATATATTTATTAAGTACGTGTTTCTCTAACTTGTCTGAACATAGAAATCATGTTGCAGGGGGTAGGTGTTGAAAATACCAGTTCTTGGGCCTCACCCCAAACTTTGTGAATTGGTTCTCTTGTGTAGAATTCTGAAAGATCTATATTTTAAATAAGCTCTTCCAATCAATAGGCAAGTTTGAGGAACGCTATTTTATGTAATAAGTTTTAAAAAGTAGTATGGAGAATGTATTCCTAAGTATTCAGACATATATTTTCATACGTGCATGTAGATGGACCAGAAGGAAATACAATAAAGAGCTTAATGTTAAGAGAATGATGAAGGGAATGCCAGGATGGCTCAGTGGGTTGAGTGCTCATCTTGCAGTCCCGGGGTCCAAGCATTGATTCCCGACCCTGGCCCGTGCAGACTTATGTGCAGACTTATGCCCCTAGTTTGGTTCTCACTGGGGTGTGCCTCCCATGTGGGAGGCCCCTGACTTGTTCCTACCCTGCATAGCTTTGCACCCACTAGTAAAATGAAGCTATGTAGAAAACTAATAATGTACAACTATGGAGACTGCGCTGGGCCTTCCCCCTTCTCGTTTTGTCTCTGTCAAAAACAACAAAAAAATATATCTTAAAAAAAAGAGAGAGAGAGAGAGAGAGTAATGATCTCTGAGATAAGGAATTATGTTCTATTCACTTGTCTGTACTTTTTACAGTGTACAGTGAGTTATAATCAAACATTAAAAAAGCATTATATTTAAATTATCAAACCGTTTTGTAAACATAATTATAAACCTGGTTTATTGTTCTTTTTCCTTTACATATGTGTGAAAATACTTTCTATTATATGGCCTAAGATTGTTTCTCTGAGGTTTTCCCAGCTCAGGGAGCTTCATGCAGCCAGTAGGGCTGTGCACTGCACAATGCTAGGGGGCGTGATTAACATTGTGTTCTACTGAATGGCGCCTCCTAATTATGTGCGGCGTGCACCTCTGCTCCATTACCTGAAAAGTCATGTACTTAGGATTGATTCTTGACTTAGAGATTATGTGTAGAAAAACCAGGTGATCTGTCAAGGCTTAGACATATTTAGCTACTTTTATAGGAGGAATTAGCAAAGATAGCACTAATGTCATAAGTTTTAATGACTACGCAGGAAAATTCTTTTATGATGGATTTCAAGTTAAAACACCCTGGTTGTTTTAATAATGAAATTGGTTAAAGCAAATACATTGTTGCCAATAGTATTCTCAAGCTGCTCATGGCCTAAAGAAGAACTAGGGTTGATACTTAAAAAGTACTTCAAGCCTCATTGTTTAAATCACCACCATGGGGGAAATAAGGTTTGCATGTAACTAATTAAAATGCCTGGAAGAAAAGAACAAATGCACTATTAGGTAGAATTCAAAAGAGGGAGAGATTTACCCACAGCTTGGGACACAGGTGTGATAAGAATTACGTAGAAAAACATTTCTGAAGGGGACCCAGTGCAAGAGGGTCCTGGAAGAATGGAGTTTGGTGACTTGGGTCATTTAGAGACATGAAAGAACTAGTATGTCCGGCTTAGGCCATGAAAGAGGCCCAGAGGTGGAGAAATGTAGAGGTTAACACAAATGGTTCTACTGATGGAAGTGAAGGGCAGGCACATTGGATGGCAGAAGCTGAGCTTCAAGTGATCTGGGCACAGTAACAAAGAAGCCAAGTCTGAAGCATTGACGCATAATAACACATTTAATCCTTAGGTAGGTTATATTATTATTATCTCCATTTTATAGATGGGAAAATTGAGGCACAGAGAGGTTAGCTAACTTGTTCAAGCTAGTAAAATTCAAATCCAAGCTAAAATTCAAATCCAGGCAATCATAATTAGGTGATTAAATAATTTAGAAGATAAATAAATCATTGGAAAGCAACAAGAGATTTCCTCACTTTCCCTGGATATAATGGATAATAAAAAAGCTTTATTAACTGGTATAATTTACACAGAGATTAATGTACAATATGTTTTTATGTTCCAGAGCCTTGTCAAAAATGTTTCTATTTGGGGCCTATTTTGCCTGTTATGAAATGAAGTTCAAGAATAAGCCACATCTATGAGCCTTTGTATACATTTAACTCTGTAAAAATTTACTTTCCTGAAGATCAGTATAACTCTAGTCATATAATAGAAATGATAAACTGACAAAATGTCTTATTTTTATTTTGGTTTCAATTTAAAAAGCTCTACAAAAAAAGTGTTTTTGCCTTGTTGATTTTTCAAAAGAGTTTTAAGATTTGGTGGCTGGTTGAACAAATCTTTTTAGCAAGATTAATTTTAAACTTAGACATTATGAGTATCAAATTAAGCTGTCAGCCTGTGAAACGATAGGGAGAAAGATGGGTTACAACCACCCCCCACCCCATCCTCCGTGGAGATTGGTAAGTATGAACAGGAATACCAGAGGCCAGGAATCACATTTTAGTCATTCTTTTCTAGTTATGTCAGATTTCTAGCATGCTATTAGAGACACGTGTGTCATCCTCAACATCAACCAACATATCATTGCTGTTTCAAACTGTTACTAGAGCTGTTGACACAGAATATTGTGTCTGTCGACAGCTCCAATTAGTTGGCGTGTCTGACTGGTGACAGCATGGTCTACTTTTGTTTACGGGGACGATGGGAGCTGTATCCCTGTCTCCAGCTTCCCATGGCAGACAGATGGATAGAGCTATATAATCATCAGCGGAAGCGTATGATATTCTGTCTTCACAAACCATCGCGCGGAGCAGAACCGACGGCCTTTGTCTGCTTTTAGAAATAACTGCAAGATCCCTCCCATCTGTCAAGTTATGAGGGTGAATATGGTTAAAACGCATCATACGTACATACACGAGAACACAGCAGACTGGGATGTGAGGAGGACACGCACATTTTTAAAAAGCCAATGTGATATTGAATTGGTGTCATTTCAGCATTGAAGATATTTTTGCCTCAGCATTAAGTAGATAAAAATGTCTTTTATTGAAACAAAATTTTAAATAAGCTGGTCATTGTTTTGTTATTATTTACATCATACCACTAAGAAATGTTAAATTACATTTTGTAATGTTTGACGTTCTCTACCGTGAATGGCCTTTCTTTTGTCGTGTGGTAGAATCATTGGCTTGGAATTCTCTAAGATACGTCATCTTCTCCACTAGTTCCCAACTTTTCATCATAGAGACACGTGTGAGAGATGATGTTCACAGGCACAGAAACTCACCTTAATAAGATAGCATAGTATGTACAGAATGTGTGGCTCACAACTTCATTCTTTCCAATGGAGTGAGGAGGAATGCATAGTCATTGATTGTGAATGATGGAATTATAGGACTAGTCTGGAACTTATTCTATATAAAAATATAAACTATTCTTAAACTTTATTAGCTTTATTTTTAAATATGACTCATAATTAACCATTATGTGTCTGGAAACCAATGACCTGTTCATCAGTTCATCTCCTACTTATTAATAACTACAACTCAGGTTTCAATTCAAATGCCTCTTGACTAAGAAAACCTTCCCTAGACCTCCATTATACACACACACAACACTATTCTTTTCTTCCTAGCACAATGCAGTTCGGAATATTCATTGTGTAATTATTTAATTGATGTCTGATATCCCCTGAGAGCAGAGAACAGGTTGGAATTGCTCACCACTGAAATCTCTGCTCACCCTACATGGGTGCCTCATACCCAGCTGGGGCCCAATATAGACATTTGGATGAATGCTGTTCAGGTTAACTCCTATTAAAACTTTCCAGCTAGAATAAATACTATTCTCTGCTTTTCTAAGACTACAACTTGTTGTAGTAAAGTGCTTCTTTGTGTCTAATTTCTTTACACCTGCCAACTATTATAAGTTCAGAAATAGACTTAGGTGGGTATTGTTGGTGGTGTGGAGGTCAGGGGGTAAGTTCTAGGCCGAGAAGTAGTATGCATGAGGCTTCTAAGAGCCCAGTTCTACACATGTTAGAATCAAACAAAAGAGCTGAGAAGACTGAGAGTGAGGCCTTCAAGAAATGAACCCTCTATAGCTATAGGAGGCCAACCTGAAATTCTGACATGGAAGCCTTGAAAGATATTTCTTATCATCTCTATTTAAGGACAGTAAATATATTGATATTGGTCCTGTCCATGCTGTGTCCCAGCAAACTTGGGGATGAGACTCACCCTCCTAAAATCTGGATCTCCTACATGAAATGAATAGGTGGCATAAAGGAGAAATAAACATTTATTATTTTATGTAACAAAAATGTTGAGGTAGTTTGTTATGGCAGCATAACCTAGCCACTCCTGACTGATATAGAAATCTTTATGTTATACCAAGTTATTAATATTTTCATATTTCTATATATCAGGTGAACAAAAGCCACATTTCATTTTTAAAAAATTTTTACTCCATATTCAAACAGTTGACTGCACTGTAGTAGAAACTTGAAACCTTCATCTGAATATATGTTTGGAATTTGAAAATCAGTATTTACTCAATGAATAGCTCATTAAGGGCAGAAGCCCTGTTTTTTACATTTTTATACCTCATATCAAGCCCTCCATACTTAAATTAATAGTAAGCATTAACTGTTTGTTCAATGAATGGATCACCTCTTAAACATTTCTTTTCATGGCTGAAGTCTGTCAGTTATTTTTATTTTTCTATACTGGTTCCCCTTCCCAACACTTATAATCCCTTTCTCCAAGTTCTCCGTATTCTTTCTGAATCTTAGTGCTCACAGAAGCCCATGGTATGAGTACCTATTATATAAGCAACAACTCTGTATTTCTGAATTAATTCAGGCATTTTCTGACCCCTGTACCTAATTTTGTTGCCTTTACTCATCTAGATAATTCTGGTTTTAGGCTGTCCAGATGTCCCATTTTAAATGGGACAGTTCCATTTTAAACCGTACATATGGTCAGTCTAGTCTCTCTGGGCTAAATTCAAGGTGTCAGTAAGCCGACCATATGTAACATATGAAACAAGACAGTCCAATTGCTTTTGTTTTATTTTTGTTTTTTTGTCTTAAGATTTGTTTTATTGGTTGATAGAAGGTGTGAGAGAGAGAGAGAGAGAGAGAGAGAGAGAGAGAGAGAGAGAGAGAGAGAGAGAGAGAGAAGGGAGCAGGGCCCAGAGCTGTCTCCATAGTTGTACATCATTTGTTGTGACATAGTTTCATTCCACACAGGTGGATGTGGGATCACATGGGGTGGGAACTGAACTGGGGGCCTGCAGCATGGGAGGTGAGAACTTTTGCCACCTTCACTGCCATGCCATCCCGGTGGTTACCAGTTGTACTGCAATTCAGCATATGGGTTTGTGTGACCCGGGTCTGAGACTCGATCCCCTGATCTCAGAGTTGCAAGACAAGGCTCAACCACTGAGCTATCCTGGCATCCCCAGTATGGTTGTTTATTGTCCTGTTTAAAATCAGAACTCTGGTTGGCCTAGTTCTGGTGCATTATTTCTGCAATTCTTTCTTCATGTACTTTTGACCTTGGGAGAGACATTTAAAATTTCTGTTTATTTAGCTCTCTTTTTCCAATACATTTTCACATTATTCTCATTTGAGTCTCTCTAGAAACCCTAGGAAAAGTAGACAAGTTAGGTATTTTCTCCATCTGATAGACAAACAAAATGAAGTTCAGAGAGGTCACTCAACTAGCAAATAGAACATGTACCATTGAGTCATTGGCAGGAAGTTTTATTGTACTACACTAACAGAAATCAGATAAATAGTTATCTTGCTGTGCATCACCACCAATTTGATTTTCCAGAAGGTAGAAGATATTGCTGTTGCGAACTTATTGTATTTTGCCAATTTAACGTACTCCCATGTATAATGTGCATCCATGTTTTTGGCCCAAACTTTAAGGGAAAAAAATCTTATTTTAATTTTTTAATTCAAATTTTTTATTTGTTTATATTTAGGTACTTGTTTTTTTTTTTTGTATTATAAAAAATTTTTAGCATTTATTTTTTAACATATTATGGTACAAGATATTTTATGTAACAAATAATTACAAAACACAAGAACACATACAAAGTCAGAGAAAGAGCGGTAAGCAGTAGAGAAAAAAAAGGGACAGATGGGGCCCTGGATTGTGACCTGGAGCCAGCAGAAGAGGGAGTGAGCTGGGAGACTGGGAACAATGGGCGGGAAGATGAGAGGTGACAAGGGTGGAGGCTGGGGAGGCTGAAGTGCATCATGACCTTGGACGAGTTGGTGCCCAAGCCAAAGCAATGATCATATTCCAGGGTATTATTTTGTATATGGGTATCATTATTGATTTCTAGAGTTATACTTTTAATTCATAAGCATAAGTAAAAGAATTAAAAACATTTACATAGATTCGGAATTAGTACTACTCATGTATATAATACACATCCTTATTTTCTCCTCACAAATTTGGGCAAAAAAAAGTGCACACTATACACTACAAATTTGGTAAATCTCATTAGCAAGGTGATGCCTGTCAGGATGAGGAGAATGGAAGAAAACGAGTACATTTTTTAGAGTTAAAACTAGTTGAAGGAGGGAAGACTGATATATTCTTTAAGCATTCAAAATGCATTTTTCCCCCCAAATCAAAGAGATGACTCTCAAGAAATGGCATCATTCTGTGGACAGAGACTTTAAAAGGGAACGTAGCTCAAAGGCAATAGGGGCGTCTGAAAAATGTAATTCTGATCATATATTCATGAATAATCCATGTGAATAAAGGTAAGCACATCTAAGGAAGCTTTTGTGACTGCCAAGAGGGCTCTCTGATGAGCTTATGTTGAAAAGGACTCACAGGAGAGATGGAAGCAGGAAGGCACAGTGATGGAAGAGACTGGCTAGGTGGTGCCATGAGCGAGCCCTGAGAGTGACAGGACAAGACCCAGAGGCTGCTCAGCCATGTCACCTTCCATGGGCCATGCCTTGCTCGCGAGGGACTTGGAGTAAACATTCTCTCTCTCAGGGTTAGAATTTAATATTCACAAACATTAAAAATGTGAGAGATTCTAAACAGCCCAGAGTGAGTAAAATGCTAAAGATGTAGAAGGTTGCTTTCAAGCAAGGAAGAGAGCTGTGAAGAGGGAAGTGGAAGGCCCAGGCAAATGTGCTGATAGACTGTGGGGAGAAGTAGGCTAGGTGGAGTCCTGGCTCTGGCGAATGTTAGGCCCCTTGCTTGGGGACTCTTGCTTCTATTTGCCTGGGGATGAATCTAACAAGAATGATCTTCAAACTGAGAAGGTACAGCAACAATGCAATGAGGAAACAGAGCCAAGAGGGATGAAGGGAGAGAATATCAAAGGCCCTTAATGAGAAAACTTCTCTGATCCAAAGAACTGAGTCCCAAGGCACTGAAACACCTTAAAGATGTGATCAGAGAATCAGTCTTGCTGCTCTTAGGAAACCATAGAGAACAAGAGAAGAGTCAGCAGACTGAAGGACAAACACCATTCATTTTCTAAAGAGATACAACAAAAAAGCATTAGTCTGATGAACATTGTGTGTTCTCTAGCTAAAATAGAGCAGATTTTTAACTTGAAGAGTTCGTGAGCACATTGTGATGAAAGCAGCACACATTAAAAGTCAGTGAGTAAGATGTCCAAATTGTCAGTTACAAAAACGGTCACCAGGATATAAAGGACAGCTTAGGAAATATAGTCAATAATATTGTAATAATTACATAAAGAATATCAAATGGGTACTAGACTTACTGAGATGATCACTTCATAAGTTACATAAATTTCTAATCACTGTGCACACCTGAAGCTGACATAATATTGTATATCAACAATAATTGAAAAATTAAAAATAATTTTAAACTAAAAATAAAAACAAACAAAAAAAGTCAACATGATTCTCTAAGAACACATTCTTTAACACACACACACACACATTATTGGATTGGTGGATAGAAGCAGAAATATACTTAAAGATCTCATGCTCATTTCTAAACCTCTGAATAAATCAGGTTACATGACAAAGAGGAATTAAGGTTGTAGATGGGATTAAAGCTTTTCATTAACTGAATTTGAATGGGAAGATCACCCTGTATTATCTGGGTGGGTCCAACATAATCATAAGGCTCCTTAAGTGTGGAAGAGGGAAGCAAGAGTCAATGTCAGAGTGATGTCCTGTGTGAAGGGCCACCAGCTATTGCTGCATTTGAAGACAGAAGGGTGCCATAAATCAAAGAATGCTAGCAGCCTCTAAGAACTGGAAAAGGCAAGAAAATGATTCTTCTCTAGTGCCTCCAGAAGTTAACACAGCCCCGCAGAAACCTTGATTTTATCTCAATGAGCCTCATTTTGGACTTCTGATCTCCAGAACTGTAAAATAATCAATCTGTGTTGTTTTAAGCCACCAAATTTCTGGTCATTTGTTACAGCAGAGATAAGAAACTGATACTGTAGACAACAGGAGTTATATTTTTTATTTTTATTTATTTATATATTTATTTTTTGTTAAATTTATTAGGGTGACATTGATTGATATCAATGACATTGTTTCCAGGTGTTTCCAATTTTACATTACATTGTCTATACATCGCATTATGTGCTCACCACCCAGAATCAGCTCACTTTCCATCACCGTACATTTGATTCCCCCTCCATGCCCTCCCCTACCCATGTCTCCCACCCACCTCCCCCGCTTACCCTCAGTTAACCACTAAACTATTGACTGTGTCCAAGAGTCTTTGTTTCTTTGTTCCTTTCAGTTTTATATTCCACCTATAAGTGAGGTCATATGTTTCCTGATTCTTTCAGTCCGACTTATTTCGCTTAATAAGATGGTTTCAAGGTCCATCCATGTTGTCGCAAATTGCTGTATTTCATCTTTTTTTATTGCTGAGTAGTATTCCATTGTGTAAATGTACCACAACTTCTTTATCCACTCATCTATCAGAGGACACTTTGGTTGATTCCATGACTTGAACACGGCGATGAACATTGGGGTACATATATCTTTGCGGATTAAAGTTTTCAGATTTTTTGGGTAGATACTCAGGGGAGGGATTGCTGGCTCATATGACAATTCCATTAACAGGAGTATCTTGACTCCACACCTTCTTTGAGAGATTATATACAGTTGATTAGAAAATTGATTAATACCATTAAATGAATTTCCAGTTGCTTGAACAATCATCCCATGTCACTCGGAGAGAACATACCCTGGTTCCTGCTATAAGACTCTGTCCTGGATTCATTTATTTATTTACTTACTCAACAAATATTTATTGAGCATCTTTAATGTTGCAGGCACTGCTGTAAGAAGTGAGACTTTTGGGAAGCTGGGATGGCTCAGTGGGTTAACCGCTCACTTTGCAGCGCTGGGGACCCAGGATCGAATCCGGGCCTGTGTGGACCCATGTGCTGAGCTGGGGAGTGCCCCCAGTTCAGTTCTCTCTCTGTATCTCTCTCTCTCTCTCTCTCTCTCTCTCTCTCTCTCTCTCTGTCAAAAACAATAAAGAAAAGAAACAAAAAAAAGAAGTGAGACTTCAACATGGAACAAGGAAGCAAGGTCCCCCACTCAGAGTTTATGTTCCAATCAAACAAACAGACAAAAAAGATAATTTCCAGTAGTGATGTGTACTTTGAAGGAAAATCAAACAGATTATGAAAATAAAGGAATGCAGAAGTAGGCTTTTTTTTTTTAATAGAATAGTCAGGAAATGTGTCTTTGGGATAATAAGTGAGCAGACAACTGAAAGCCACAAGAAGATCTCATGAAAGCACCTATCTACAAGAGAGGTATGGACAGTGCAAAGGCACTGATAGGAAAAAGCTTGTCATGTTCTGAAGAAAGCAAGAAGGTGAAATTGATTAATTAGATTAAATGAGCAAGGGTGAAAGTGATAGCAGACAAGATAGAAAAGGAAGTAGATCACACAACATTTGATCAGAGACTGGGTGATTATCCATGAAGCACGATTAGTCTAAATCTTTGGTTCCCAACCTCAGATGCTTACATGAGAAAGAAAAACTATATTGCTTTAAACACAGTCTCTTCGTGATCTGTGGCCACTGTTGCTAAGGCTTGGTAATTTTTACTATAATAGCATTCAGTCTTCTCTCCTTGAGTTGAGGAGTGGAGGATGTATAGAATACCAAGGGAGGGGGTCACACAAAAAATGGGAAGTATCTTCTGGAGCGTGGGGTCCCTTGTAGTATTGGCTGTCCCCAGTAGGTGATGTTCTAAGAACCCATCTGCAACAGTGTACCCAGTTGGCATCATTGTGAGAGGCTGTGTTCAGCTTCAGTGAATTTTTTTTGTTGATTCTTTCAACATGTCTGCCCATTTCATGATGAGTGATTGACACAAACAACGTGCAGCATGACAAAGCACCTGCCCACATGCGCTGAGAGTTCAGCAGTTTTTTTACCAAAAACCACATGACCTTTGCGTTCCACCCTCCCAATCCCCAGATCTC
>PVKE010037024.1:0-16097 GCA_004027555.1 Craseonycteris thonglongyai | reverse complement strand
AAAAAAAAAAAAAAAAAAAAAAAAAAAAAAAAAAAAAAAAAAAAAAGAAATGAACTATGAAAAGACATGGAGGAACTTCCAATGTATATTACTAAATAAAAGAAGTCAATCTGAAAAGTCTATATACTGGAAGATCCCAACAATATATTGTGGAAAAGGTAAAACTGTGGAGACAGTAAACAGATCAATGATTGCAAGGAGTTAAAGTGGGAGAGAGATGAACAGGCAGAGAGCATAGAGGAGTTTTAAGGCAGTGACATTACACTGTATATTATAATGATAAATAAATATATTTGCCCAATCTCATAGGATGCACACCAAGAATGAACCATAATGTAAACTATGGACTTTGGATGATAATGTGTCAATGTAAGCACATCAACTGTAACAAATATCCCACTCTGGTGGGAAAGTTGATAATGGGAGAGGCCGTGCATGTGTGGGGCAGGAATATATGGGTACTCTATACTTTCAGCTCAATTTTGCTGTGAACCTAAAACTGCTCTAAAAGATAAAATCTATTAAAAATACATATGTGGGTATAAATATGTATAGAAAATATTAGAATATATAATAAGGTATCAACAGTGGTAATTATCTGGTTACAAATGTTTTCCTTTTCTTATTTGTTGCTTATCTGCATTCTCTAACCATCTACCATGCATGTTACTGATTTTGTCATAGTAAAAATTTATTTTAAAAATGTTTTTACTAAAAATTTAAAATATCAAGGGTCTGAACACTAGGAAATTAGGAAAGTTTGGAGTGTTACACACAAAAATGAGAGACTCAGCAAAGGAAAGAAGGTGCAATCTCAGAGTAAAATGTAGAACACATTTAAGGATGTGAGTAATAGCCTTTTAAAAAAAGCTTACAGAAAAGGAATTCCAGATATTTCTTATGGTTAAAGATCATCTTTCCTTCCTAGGAAGTCTGCTGAAATAAAAAATAAAGAGCCAGGACCAGACATCATCAGTGAGAGAAAAGGTAGGCATAAAATATTTTTAAATTCCATTTCTCCCATTACATGTGTTTGGCAAGATGTTGGCTCAAAACATTATTATCAACACTTCTCACAAGAAAGGCAAGCCCCAGGTGTGAAGGCAAACTTGCTGCACCTAAAACTGACCTTTAAAAATGTCTGGGACTTTCAAGTTCTCAACTTGGTAGTATCTTCTACCAGAACACTCCCGTATACACTGGATTAGGCAACTGGGGGGTCATAATATAAATCTTATTCATAAAGAACTTTTGATTATTTGCAAAAAAGTTTTGGAGTCAGTTCACAATTACAAAAACAAGGCTGCCAAAGAAGGGAGTCAATAAATTATTGGGGTTTGGGGAACATGTAGAAGAGGAATTGGACCAGAAATCTCTGGCTAAAGAAAACTAATAATTATAATAGCTGCCATTTAATGAAAGCTCATTGTGTGCCAGGTGCTGTTGTTGGTGCTCTTCATCCATTGTGTCATTTTATTCTCACAACATGCCTGAAAGGTAAATAATACTATCTTGCTGTCTGAGGAGAGAGGGTCCAGGAAAAACCAAAGTGGATGAATAAGAATTAAGGCAGCATGAGGGGTGGTCAAGAAACTCTCAGAATGGGTTGTTTATCAAGTATGTGGGATTACTGGTGCACACAGATTGTGTGACTTATTATTAGTACCGGTATATGTGCCAAATTTTTGCCTACTTGTGTCACTGTACTTTCAGATATCAAAAAAGAAGCAAGCACATCAAACATGAAGAAAACCTCAAGTATGGGTAAAATTGAATTTTGTGCAGTCATTAGGTTGTTCACAGAACAATAGAAGACACCTCAAACAATTTTGGAAGAGATGTTAGTGGTGTATGGGGACTGTTGCCCTGGAAGATAGATGGTTTACAAGTGGCATAGCCTTTTTGAGCAAGGCAGATTTGATTGAAGATGACCTCAGTCCGGAATGCCATGTTGAGGCCACTTCCTCAAACACAGTCAAAAAAGCTGAAGACTTTGTAGTGGGAGATGCCAGATAGATAAAAACAAAGCAGCTGGCAGAAATGGTTGGAGTATCACCTACAACCATTTTGAATATTCTCCATCAGTATCAAAGATGTCAAAAGTTAGTGCCGGATGGGTACGAAGAATGCTCACACCGCTTCAAAAACAACACATTGAGTGTTCATGACAGTTTTGGGGCCTCTGCAGAGACAACAAAGATGAAGTTTTAAACAGGATTGTCACTGGAGATGAAACTTGGGTTTATTATTATGAGCCTGGAAAAATCATTGCTACTGCCTTTTGGGATACAGAGGGTAAACTGCTGATAGATTATAAGGATAAGGGTGGGACAATAACTGGAGAGTACTATTCCAGTCTGCTGAAACAGTTAAAAGAATCTGTGAAGGAGTAAAGTGGAAAATGAACCAAAGGGGTGCTGCTTTTGCACAACACACCCGTGCACAAAAGCAATGTTGTGTTGGCTACTGTTCACGACTGTCTTCCAAATATTGAACCACCCTCCCTACAGTACAGATCTGATTCTGTCTGATTATTACTTGTTCCCAAATATGAAAAATAAATGCTTCGAGTAAAGAAATTTACAAAGAGGTAAACAGTTGCAATTTGAGGGCAAAACCAAAACTTTTTTTGAGGGCATAAATGAATTTATTGAAAGATCTGAAAAGTGTATTAGGGTTAAGGGTGAATATATTAAAATGGAAAATAATATTTTTTCCCCTTCTTTTTCATTCCACGAATTTCTTGACCACTCCTCATAAAAGTGAGACCACAAGAGTGAAGGGTGACAAACATGGTGAAAGCGTATCTAAGAAAGACTACAGCGACTGTGTCTTGAAAGGGAGACTGTATAAGGGGAATAGGAAGAAGAAAGGAGAGGGAGGAGGATGCTGAGACGAAGGGGAGGAGCTATGAAGAAACGCTAAGAGAGGTGGAGGAGCAGCCAATAGGGAAGGGGAAGGGGGGAAATAGAGGAACCAAGATAAGGGAGGGGGTGGGGCCCAGGGGGTAGAGCCCAGAGGGAGGGGAAGGGGAAGGGAGGGGCAGAGCCTAGAGGGTGGGGAAGGTGAGCAGCAGAGACTGAAACGAAGGAGCTGAGAGAAAAGGGGAAAAGGAGGAGCAGGGTAGGAGTTGGGACAACTGAGGAAGGGGGAGGATCCTAGAGCGAGGGAAAGAGGGTCAGGGAAAAACAGGGGCCAGGATCGGTGTGCTAAGTGCAAGGGTCAGAGTTTGAGACCTTGAGACACACCCACAGCGAGGACTCTGGCATCCTGGGTCCGAGTCAAAGAGCCACCGACCCTGCTCTGCCCCGATGTGCCACGTGCCCCTGCTGAACCCCTTCCCACACATCTCTCGTCTCTATCGTCCTCACCTTGCCGGTTTGCAGGCTCTCGGTTGGCCTCTCAGAAGTTGACAGGAGCTAACCCAGGGAGGTAGAAAGCGTGGCAGAGGGCGGCCTGGAGCCCAGGCGCAGCCCCAGCAGCCACCTCAGCCCAGGGAAAGGAAGCCACGCGGAAACCACGAGCGCTCATTTTAGGACCTGGCTCAGCGCTCGGAGACACACCATGAGCGAGATCGAAACCAGTGGAGGGAAAAAGCGGAAGTGATAAGAACCGTGGACAAACAAGAGCCCAGATCGACTGACCGGACTAGAACTCCTGAAAAGGTCACTTATTCGGGCGACACAGTGGCTTGGAACCCGGTTGCTAGGTGCCTGGCTGGGTTTGCAAGCGCGCGCAGTACGCATGCGTGCGGGTCCTCGCCGCCCCGCCGCCCTTCTTTCCTGGAACTTTCCGGTGTTTCAGGCAGTATGTCACCTGCTACCATCAGTGTTTCCTCCTGTATCTAGGGGACTGGGGAGGCAGAGGAGATTGTGTGACAAGTCTCAAAGTCTCAACATCACAGGATCTCCCGTTCTCCTGAATTTGCCTTTCTCTGCCCCAAAGTAACCGGGTTACCGCCCCTGCCATCTTCATGTCTTGCTGCGGGGCTTGTGGGGTTGGGGAGGAAGGTGAGGGAGAAGAGGCGGGCATTCCAGGGCCTTGCTGCCCAGTGCGGTGGCTATTGGGCACTTGAAGTGAAGCTAGCCCGAAATTTATTTTCTGTGTCAACTGCACACTGGGTTTCAAAGACTACACGGTAAAAAGAATGTAAAACCTCTCCATTTTTTATATTGATTACATGTTGAAATGTTAATAGGTTGGGTCTATTAAGTGAAAGAAAACATTAAAATTAATTTCACCTGTTGCTTTTATTTTTCAAGTGTGGTTACTAGAACATTTGAAATTATGTGGCTTGAGTTATATTTCTACTGCACAGCACAGGTCTGAGGAAGGGAGAAGGAAGGGAAAAACACTAAAAAAGAGGGTGGAGGAGAAAGAGGGTTGTTCTTTAATGTTTTGTAAGATTTACTTTATTGCTTGAGAGAAGGTGAGAGAAAGAGAGAGAGAAGCCGGGAGGGACCCAGAGCAGTTTCCATGGTTCTATATCATTAATTGTGATATGGTTTCATTCCACAGGTGGCTGAAGGGCTGCCCAGTGCAGGAACTAAACTGGGGGCCTCCCACATGGAAGGTGAGAATCTTAACCACAGGTCTCAGTTACACAGCAATTCAGCATATGGGTTTTCATGGGCCAGGGCTGAGATTTGGTTCCCAGACCCCGGGGTTGCAAGGCAAGCACTCAAGCTGCCCAGCTTTCCCGGTATTCCCTGCTCTTTAAAGAAAGTTTCTCTTAGTGGCAGAGATCTTATTTTGCAATTTCTGTAAGAATCCTTGTTGCCCTTAACCGTCTGCTCCTTGTGCTATTCTATAATGCAAAGTGCTTGTATTAGGACCTATAAAGTATTGTGGATAATATAGGACAAACAGTAACAGAGCTTATTATTTTACCCCCATGTCTGGAGAATTATGGAAAACAAGAAGTCATTCATACTGAGACAGGAGCTCCCAGTTTAGTGCCTTTTTGCCTACATTCCCTCCCTCCAACAGGTCTGAGTTTTCTGCTGATTGGCAGGGGTGATTCAAGACAGGACAAAGGCAGTGAGCTGGCCATTAGCAGAAGCATGTAGAAATTTAGTGAGTTAAGGCTTTGACTAGGGAGGTAGAAAATATTGTAGGAGAAATAAAAGGGGGAAATGTACAAACGATCAGAATTAAGAAAATTGTGTGGAAGCCGGGATGTCTCAGTGGGTTAAGCACTTGCTTTGCAGCCCCGTGTGGACTTATATGCTGAATTGGGGTGTGTTTCCCATGTGGGAGGCCCCCAGCCCAGTTCCTTCCCTGTGTGGCCCCTGCCCACCTATGTGGAACAAAACCATGTCAAAAACTGATGACATACAACTATGGAGAGTGCTCTGGGCCCTTCCCCTTCTCTCTTTCTTCCTCTGTCTCTGTCAAAAACAATAAAATAAATCTTAAAAAGAAAATTGTGGAGAAACTGGAATGGCTCAGCGGGTTACGTAAGCGCTCACTTTGCAGCCCCGGGAACCAAGGATCAAATCCCATCCCCAGCCCCAGCCCACAGACCCATACACTGAATTAGGGTGTGCTTCTCATGTGGGAGGCCCCCAGTTCAGTACTCATCCCTTGATTCAGCCCCTGGGTCAAGGGGGCATGCTTCCCATGTGGGAGGCTCCAAGCCTGGTTCCTGTCCTGTGGAACCCCCGCCCACCTGTGTGAAAGGAAACCATGTTGAAAACTGATGATGTGCAACTATGGAGACTGCTCTGGGCCCTCCCCCTTCTCTCTGTCTCTGTCTCTCTGTCTCTGTCAAAAACAATAAAATAAATCTTAAAAAACAGATAATTGTGAGAGTGAAAAGACAATTTTACTACGATAATTAAAAGCCCATGTAAACATTTGGGGAACAGGATAACATGATCAGAAGGGGCCCCACCTTTGTAAAAAGGAGCAGGAAAAGGGAGGTAGGAAGCATGAGAGTGATCATGGTTGGAAGCAACCAGAGTTTCTCTGTTCTGCCTTTGGATGAAAGTGTATATGCTAAAATAAAGTGGATGTCCTGCCACCTTCCCAGGCCTGGGCCCAGGCATCTAGCAGCTGCACCAGGACCAAGCAGGCCAGGAATGCTGTGGGACTGGGTGGCCTGTGGAACAGTGGGACTCTCAGCAAGTTAGGGGACCATGGATGTCAGGTGCTTCCTGGAGTAGGTTTGTTACCCAGGTCACCTACAGGATGCTGGCCCCTGCCAGTCAGAAAATACCAGAGAGAGATGAAAGACAGGAAATAGCAGTGGTCAGAATGTTCAGGATTCTTTTTGCGTTCATCACCATCCATCTGATATAACTCCAACAATGCCATTGAAGTCTTCATTAAAGCTCCCAGCAGGGCCATCCATGTATGTTAACCTCAAGAAGCGAAGCATCAACCAAAGGCTACACCCTAATTCTCAGCAACAAGACACAGCCTTCCTGGATTGTCACCAACTCCAGCCACCAGAGATCTAGGTGACCCTAAGAATTTGTCTTCTGACTACCCACCACACCCTACAAGAAGCAGAAGCCCCAGGGAAGCCTTGTGCTGCAAATCATCTACTAGGCAGGCCTGGCTTTGCCCAACACGAAGGCCTCCCCTGACCCATGCACCAATCTGAAGACCTTTTTTGAAATGAGGCCTGCCTGCCACCTCTGGCCATTCCTGTACACCTTCTCAAGTTGCATGCAAATAGAGACGGTTTTATTTCCTCTTTTCCAATTTTTTTTTAAGTTTTATTTATTTATTTATTTATTTTTCGACAGAGAGAGAGAGAGAGAGAGATACAGAGACAGAGAGAGAGAGAGAGAGAGAACTGAACTGGGGGAACTCCCCAGTTCAGCATATGGTTCCGCACGGGCCGGGGCCCGGATTCGATTGGTGCTGCAAAGTGAGTGCTTAACCCACTGAGCCATCCCGGCTTCCCCTTTTCCAATTTTTATGTCTTTTGTTTCTTGCTTTCTTGCACTGGCTAGGATTTCCAATATGATGTATAGAAGTGGTGGGAGTAGACACCCTTACCTTGTTCTCCACCTTAGGGGTAACACATTCAGTTTTTCATCATCAAGCATATGATATTCGCTATAGGCTTTGTATAGCTAGCTGCCTTTTATCAAGTTAAGAATGTTCCCTTCTCTACCAAGTTTGCTGAGAGTTTTTTTAATCATAACTGGATATTGAATTTTATCCAATTTTTTGGCATCTATTGATATGATTGTGTGTTTCTTATTAAGACTATTCATGTGGTACATTACATTGATTTTCAAATATTGAATCAGCCTTGTGTTTCCAGAATAAATCCTACTTGGTTAGTTGTTGTGTAAAAACAGCAACAATAAAACAAATGAGGCTATATTGTATTGCAGGATGAAAAATGTGCAAGGCTTTTTAAAGATAAAATTGAAAGAAATTACATTTTTTAATGTAGGCAATACTTCAAATTCCAGTGAGCCATGAGTTCTGCCTCCTGTGCTATTAGGGGTATTTTGGTGGAAAAGTAAAGAATACTTGATTCATTTTGTTTATTTGCCTCTCTCCCTCTACTGAAAGTAAACTTCCTGAGCCCAAGATTTATTTCTTCCTTATCTTCATATCACTAGCACAGACCAGGGCACTTAGAAGAGCACAGTACACTTCAGAATAAATGAAAAAAATCGTAAATGAATACCATGTAACTTATGTTGTCATATGCATTTTTATATATTTTACCTCATTTAGAAATCAAAAGAGGATGCAATCAAAAGATGAGAGTAAGTGTAGATAACAAGGATAATACTCCTTTTAGTTAGGAAGTGGTAGAGTCTGCAAAGTCCTTGCCCACCCATTATTTTACACGATCTTCCTAGTAAGCATATGATGTAGGCAGGTTAGTTATTTCACGAGTGGTAACAGAGGCCAAGAGAAGTTACTTTCCTTGTCCAAGGTCACACAACTAATAAATGAGTAAGTTGATGCGAGAAAGGTCTCTGATGTTGAATATCATTGTCAAATATAATGGTATTAAAAGGATGTAAAAAAGTGTTTGGTAATTAAAAAATAAGCGAACTCATTTTATGATGTAGCTGTTACATTCCCAGCTACATCAACTATAAATGTTTCAGAAACAAGAAAGTAAAAGATTGAGCGAAGTGTGTGAATTTCAAGTTAGGAGCTATCTTTGTGGTGCATGGAGAGAAATTTGTGATATGCAGTATCACTCAAACAATTTTTATAAAATAAGAGAAACACGAGAAATGACACTTCACAAAAATTGGTGCTTTCGGCCACATTAAAGAGAATGTATAAAGCAGATGAATGTAACTACTAGGTTTTTAATAGTTGATTTTTTCCTATATTTCTAACCATTGGAAGTTAAAGATATTCAAGCCACAGTTCCTATCCTCTTTCCAGGTCACATCAATGGATACATACCAAAATTAAGCAGTGGAACAAAAGAATACTGTGATGCAGTGAAATCGTGCTCTATTTAAGCCATGTTTCTAAATCAGCATATTGAAACATCAAAATGGAAACTAATGTGCCCTGAGGCCACATCACACATTTCTCAGTGTTCCAACAGGGTCAGACTAGCTTATCTCTTGGGTTTCCTGCCTTGACTCACCTTTTCCTTCCAAGATCCCCCAAATCTAAATATGTTTCTCTCAAATAAATAGTAAAAACCAAACTGCATCCCACTCTTTAAAATCCTTTGCTGGACAGTAAGTTCAATGCAATGTGAGGTCCTGGATTGGATCCTGGCACAGAAAAAGGACACTAGTAGGAAAACTGGTACAATTCATACAAAGTTCATAGTTTAGTTAGTAGCAGTGTACCATCAGAAGAAGCTGGGATGGCTCAGCAGATTAAGCGCTCACTTTGCAGCCCCAGGGACCGAGGATCCAATCCCGGACCTGGCCCATGTGGACCCATATGCTGAACTGAGGTGTGCTTCCTGTGGGGAGGGGTCCCCAGCTCAGTTCCCACCCTGCACAGTCCCCGCCTACCTGTGTGGAACAAAACCATGTTGAAAACTGATGATGTACAACTATGGAGACTGCTCTGGGCCCTTCCCCTTCTCTCTGTCTCTCTCTGTCTCTGTCTCTGTCTCTGTCAAATAAATAAATAAATAAATAAATAAATATTAATGTACCATCGTTGATTTCTTAGTTTAATCATTATACAATGGTTACATAAGATGTTTGCATAAAGTGAAACTCACTGAAGGGTATACCACACCTCTCTATATTATTTTTGAAATGCTTATGTAAATCTAAAATTATCTTGAACTAAAAAGTTGAAAGAGCTACACATACACCTCTCCAATATCAAACTTCTTCAGTGGGGGGAAGTGGGAAAAATGGGGGCTCCACTCCCACAACCACTTCACTTTCATATATATATATATATATATATATATATATATATATATATATATATATAATATATATATGATATATATTTATATATTTTTATATATTTGTTTATTTTTAAATAAAGACAACAATAAATAAAATAAAATAAATAAATATATATTTATATTTATATTTATTTATTTTTAAATTGTTTGAGAGAAGTTGAGAGAGAGAGAAGGGAGGAGGGTCCAGAGCAGTCTCCATAGTTGTACAGCATTCATTGTGACATGGTTTTATTCCATACAGGTGGATGTGGTGTCCAACAGGGCAGGAACTGAACTGGGGACCTCCTGCAGGGGAGGTAAGAACCTTCACTGCCATCCCGGGGTTGCTAGTTGCATCACAATTCAGCATATGGGTTTGCATGGCCTGGGGCCAGGATTGGATTCCCGGATCTCATAGTTGCAAACCAAGCTATCCTGGCATCCTCACTCCACCTTCTGATCATGCTTCAGTGAGCTACTTCCATTTATACTAATAGGCTCTTCTTTCTAGCCTCTGAACAAATTGATTGCTGCTGTTCCTTGGTCTAATATGCTCTGGTGACTGTCACCTCCTTTCCTACCTTTTACTTGGCTGAAATCTTATTTGTATATGTTATTTCCTAGTTTGGATGTCACTTTTTCCAGTAGATCTTCCCTGAGAGCCCCCCCCCACCATACATATATGACCACCCCACACATACCAAGTTGGTTTAAGTGCCCCTTGTATGCGCTCCCACTGTACCTTATGTATATTTCTGATTTGTCACTTTCACACTGTATTAGTATTAGAGTCCTCTCTGCTTCCCCCATTAGTCAATTGTTAACTGTGGATCTTCTACTCACATTTACCACTTTCTTTTTTTTTAAGATTTATTTTTATTGTTTTTTGATAGAGACAGACAGACAGACAGAGACAGACAGAGAGAAGGGGGAGAGCCCAGAGCAGTCTCCGTAGTTGACAGCATCAGCTTTCCACATAGTTTCACTCCACAGGTGGGCACGGGGCTGCGCAGGGCAGGAACTGGGCTGGGAGTCTCCCACATAGGCCCCCGCAAGAACTGAACTGGGGGCACACCCCAGTTCAGCATATGGGTCCATGTGGGCCAGGGCTGAGTTTTGATCCTCGGACTCCAGGGCTGCAAAGTGAACGCTTAACCAGCTGAGTCATCCCAGCTTCCCCCACATTTACCACTCGTATACCAGGGCAGCCATTCAAATAGCTTGATTTCACAGGTTTAATACTTTGAGGGACAAGTTTTGCATTTGAGTAATTATTCTTATAATTTATATACTCTGTGATATGATAAAAGTGGAGAGTTTCAGTTTTTCCCTTGGTACTATAGACTTTCTGACTACCAAATGTCTGCACCAATATCAACTAGTTATCAAAAGGATACATATGTACCCTTGCATTATAGGAATCATGGTGAAATGAACACAGTAAGTATAGTTGATATCCATCATTACACTACACAAAGATACAAAATTTTATTTCTTGTCATGGACATTTAAGATTTACTCTCTTAGCAAATTTCAAATATACAATGTAATATTACTAACTATAATCACCATGCCATATATTAACACCCCATGACTTCTTTATTTTACAGCTGGAAGTTTGTATTATTTAACCCCCTTCACCCATTTCACCTACCCCCGCACCCCCCCCCCCCTCTAGCAGCCATCAATCTGTTCTCTATAATTCATGAACTCTGGGGTTTTTTTGTTTTGTGTTGTTTTGTTATTGTTGCATGTTTTAGGGGTTTCTTTGGGAGGGCTATATTTTTTAGATTCCACATATATGTGAGATCATACAGTATTTGCCTTTCTCTGTCTGACTTACTTTCCTTAGCATAATGCCCTGAAAGTCCATCCATGTTACCCCAAAACTCAAGATTTCCTTTTTATGGCTGAAATATACATATATCACATTTTCTTTATTCATTCATCCATCAATGAGGTTGCTTCCATAGCTTGACTATTGTATATGCTGCTGCAATGAACATAGGAGTGCATATATCTTTTCAAGTTAGTGTTTTCATTTCCTTTGTATAAATACCCAAAACTAGAATTACTGGGTTATAAGGTAGTTCTAGTTTTATTTTTTTTTTAATATTTATTTATTTATTTTTGACAGAGAGAGAGAGAGAGAGAGAGAGAGATACAGAGACAGAGAGAGAACTGAACTGGGGAAGCTCCCAGTTCAGCATATGGTTCCGCATGGGCCAGGGCCGGGATTCGATCCTGGATCCCCAGCGCTGCAAAGTGAGCGCTTAACCCACTGAGCCATCCCGGCTTCCCCTAGTTTTAATTTTTTGAGGAACCTCCATACTGTTTTCCATGGTAGCGGCACCAGTTTACATTGACACCAACAAACACAGCACAAGGGTTCTCTTTTCTCCACATCTTCACCAACACTTACTATTTCTTGTCTTTTTGATAATAGCCATTTTAACAGGTGCGAGGTGATATCTTCTGGTTTTGATTTGCATTTCCCTGATGATTAGTGATATTAAGCACCTTTTTGTGTACATATTGGTGATCTGTATGTTTTCATTCTATATATCATTTGGTACTACATGATGTGTTGGGTGAACTACTTCATTATTTTAACAGATGCATTACAGTTATTACATACTATAAGTATATCATAATGTATTTGGCATTTCTCTATTGATAGTCATTTAAGTTGTTTCTATTTTTCCCCTAGTCACTAACAATTTTGCAAAAGACTGCCTTTTACACACTGCCCTGGGCAGGAAAGGTAACAAGAAAAATATGATAATTTAACTTGTTGTTCATCCAGATGTTCTGGACAACTTGTTAAAACACACAACCACTGCCCTTTCTTTCATCCAAGTTTGTGATTCTGTAGTAATCCAGATGGGATTTGCAAATTTCCATTTTTATCTTGTTCCCAGGCAGAACCTATGCTGCTGTTCTGGGGAAGTATTAATAACTATTAATACATTTTGGGAACCACTATCCTATGTAGCCAAAGGAAAGGAAGATAAGATGGGTGCAGCGATGGGTAGGTATGTATGTTTGGTAGCCAGAAGATCAAGGGAGTTCTTATCTTCTCTATGCTTTCTTTTTTTTTTTTAAGATTTATTTTTATTGTTTTTGACAGAGAGAGAGATACAGAGACAGAGAGAAGGGGGAGGACCCAGAACAGTCTCCATAGTTGCACATCATTGGTTTTTCCACATAGTTTCATTCCACAGGTGGGTGAGGAGCTGCACAGGGAAGGAACTGGGCCGGGGTCTCATCCCAGTGAGAACTGAACTGGGGGCACTCCCCAGTTCAGCATATGGGTCCACATGGGCCGGGGCTGAGATTCGATCCTCCGTCCCTGGGGCTGCGAAGTGAGCGCTTAACCCACTGAGCCATCCCAGCTTCCCCTCTATGCTTTCTATAAAATAAGCAATGGGGTCTATTATTGAAAGTGTAGGGGCAGGAGGAAGGTGGTGCTGGGGTTGGAAGTTAGAAAATAGTGGAGAAGATTTTCAAAAAACTATGGCAGAAAGTAGAAAAGCAAATTGACCAGGGATATGTAGTTAAATTACTGGCAATATCAAAGTCTCATGTGAGATCTGTAATCACAAATTTTATAATACACTCCATCTGTCCAATTATATGACTTTTTCCAGTAGACATGGAGAAAATAAATTATCAGTTTCTCCCAAGACTGTGGTTTTGCCTCCCTCGTGTCTCAAAAAGACATTCAGCAGCTCATGCCAGAAACCTGACATCACAGTTGATTCCTCCCTCACTCCCCATAGCCCATCCATCATCAATATTAATAGTTAGGACTTAATATAATGCTTACTCTGTTCTAGGAAATGTTATACATGTGCTCTGTTTAATATACTAACTCACTTAATCCTGACACTTCCTATATGTACTATTATTATCTTTATTTTGTAAATGAAAACACTAAGGCACAAAGAAATGATGAATTTTCCTAAATTCACACAGCTAGAAAGTGGAAGAGATGAGTTTCAAAGCAGACATTCCAGCATGAGGATCCAATTCTTAGGTAGCTATTCTGCATTGTTTCAACTTCCTAACTATCTTTCTGAGCTATCCACTTTTCTCCATCTCCACAACCACTACCCTAGACCAAACCACATATCTTAATCAGGATACTGCCTTAAACTCCTGAATAGTTTTCCAGCTTTCATGCTTGCTCCTTTATAACTCATTCTCCACACTGCTGCCCAGTAATCTTTATAAAATGCAAATTGGCTCAAGTTTTTCTCCTGGGTTAAAGCCCTTCAGTGGCTTGCCATTGTTCTTAGCATAAACCTCAAAAGTTCTAGCCATGACTTACAAGGTCCTGGATGTGATGCCTTGTTAACCTTCCAACTAGATAATTTGTCTTGAGATCCCCTAAATTACTGTCACATCTATAGTGATTTCATTTAAATTTTTGAAATACATCAAATTCTTTTATTCAGCAGGGCCTTTGCACATGCTGTTGCTATTATCTAGAATGTACTTCCTACTGTTCTTCCCATGGGTAGTTGCTTCTCATTCTTGAACTCTCTGTTTCCATGTCACTTCCTCAGTGAGATATTCCCTGATCATTGTAAGTAGGTTTCCTACATTTGCACACACATACTTTTTTGTTAGCTTCTGTTACTGCAACTTGTTTCCTTCATAGCACTTTTCAACATTTTTTAAATTTGTTTTCTTGTTTATTTTCTTACACAGCCCCCCACTAGAATGTCAGCTTTGTGAGGGCAGGGACCAAGTCTATTTTATTCAACCACTGTATACCAGTCCCTATCATAGTAATTAACACATAGTAAGTACCCAATAAATATCTGTCTAGGGAATGAGTTAATAAATTTGAGGCAGCCAAGTGGTAATGTCAGAGAGGAAGTTTGATATGCACATTGAAGAGCTCAAGGAAGAGAGACTTGGCATAGATGTCATGAGGATATTTATTATAGTGGACACCCTGGAAATGGATGAGATTTACCCAAGAATGAGGATAGAATGAAAAGACAGGAGGGTCTAACAACAAGACCGGAGAAACTCTAATATTTAAAGGTCCACTCAATAAGAATGAGATATCACAGCAGTTTGAGAAGAAATAAATGCTTTCATAGTCAAATCAATCAGGTCTTTTTTTTCATTCATGCCGTCTGAATTTTGTATTAGGAATTTCTTTTGACTGTACATTCAAAATATATCTACTATATTTTGGTAGGTGGTGAGAAGCGGTCAGATTCTTCTCACCACCTGCCTTCACTGCTGTTGCCTCCATCTAAGGTACTATTACAGCCATTTTCTGATTGGTCTCGCTGCTTTCAACCTTGCTGCCTACAATGTATCTTGGACACAGTAGCCAATGTGATTCAGTTATGAGGTAAAACAGATATATCACTCCTCTGCTCAAAGCCCTCCAGTGGCTCCTGACTTCAATCACAGTAAAATGTTAAGGGGAGCAGAATTTTCCATCCCAAAATATGCCTCTGGCATAAAGATTACTTTAAGCGGATTGTTTTTAAGAGCTGACACAGGAAAAAAAAATCTCTGAAACCTGAGAAGTTACCCTTTGGGTAGAAATATTTACATTTGTAAGGGGAAAATCTGCATCCGTAAGGATGTCTCCCTCTCTGTAACAAGTGGAGGATTACCAAATTTCTGGAAACCATTCTCACTGGAGTAGATCTGCATAACAGCCTTGCCCTTGTTTACTGTGATTTTCCTGATAGCATCACCTAACTGCTTTTCCACCTCCCATCTTCTTTTGTCTTTTGCTGGAGATGGTATTTAACATGATGGCTTGAGTCATTTGGGAGACTAACTCAGTTTTCCTTGGTTTCTCCTAAATATACATGTTATTAAACTTCTGTTATTCTCATGTTAATCTGTCTTTTATTGTGGGAGGGAAGTGGTCTCAGTCAAGAACCTTCTCTGAAAGATAGAGGGAAAATTATTTTTCCTCCTCTATTATGGCAAAGTCTTTGCCTTGGTATACAAAGACCTACATGATGTGGTCCATCTGCTACTTAACTCTTGTGTTCCCTCACCAGTTTAAGCCATACTGGCCTACTTGCAGTTCTTAGAACATGGCAGGTGGCAGATAAACTTCAGTCTTCCTGGCATGTTCTCACCCCCATATCCACATGGCTTCCTCTCTCTCCTGTCTTTGTTTCAATGTCACCTTAATGAGGTGATCAGAGTTGGTCAACTCTGACCAACGCTTTTCGTTTTACACAATACCACTCCTGTACTTCTGATCAGCTTCCTTAGTGTGCTCTTTCTTTCATAGCACTTTTCATATTCAAACATACTTTATAATTTATTTATTTGGTTTATTGTCTAACCCTTCACAAAAATGTTAGCTCCAGGTAGGCAGAGAGTGTTATGTTTTTGTTCACTGATGTATTTATTCGAAGGACCTAAAACTGTTGGTGCATACTAGGCATTGAATAAATATTTGCCAAATGAATGAATGGCCCACATGACAAGATTATAGAAGAACCTACCTACTCATTTTTCTTTTAGTAGTTTAATGGATCTACCTTTTGCATTTAAATCTTTTATTTTGAGACTGCTGTCTTTTTCTTAAAAGACTTTTAACATTCTTTGATATCTAAAATTATTTGTATTAGTATGTACTGTCTGATAAAAATAAATTAAAAACAAATCTGGCTCCAAGAAAATAATCTCAAATTATTTAACATCAAATTCTTATCAAATTCCCAATTTAGAGAAT
>PVKE010037023.1:0-16096 GCA_004027555.1 Craseonycteris thonglongyai | reverse complement strand
AAGTGTTGTGCCCTTGCAATGTGCCATATACTGTGAGAGATGCTTCTGATATGATGGCAAGTTGAAAAAACTAGTCTTTTCCCTCTAGTAGCTTAGAGTGTAGTGAAGGAGCTCAGTAAATAATCAAGCAGTAATGTGTACTGATAGAGGAAGCAAATCAATCACCAAACCAATAGCAAAATTATTCTTGGGACATTCCCACTGAAATTCAGGATCATGAATCTCTGCTTGATTTGCTGTAAGATTTAAGTTTAAAATTTATATAAAGAATTTTAGTATCAGGGAAAGAAAAGATGCTTATTATGGATCATATTTGGGAGAACTTTGGAAATGTCTACATTACCACAAAATAAGACGGTTGCCTGTATGTGTGTGGACAAAGCAGCCTTAAAACCTCATGTGATCAACTGATGCTCACCAATGTGATTCTTCTTATGTAAATAAGAACAATAAAATACAAAGTAGAGTATGCATAATGTAGAGCAGATCTTTTTATTTGATTTTTTGTTTGTTTGTTTGTTTTTTAAATATACAAGCCATTATGCATTGAAGGTCATCTGCATGGAAGTACAACAGGAAAAAGACTGAGGACAAACTAGAAAATTTTATAACTATTTCCCTCTGAGTGATGAGATGACCAACTTTTTTTTTTAAGCTTTGCAGTGTCTTCCACGAGCATTTATTATTTTAGACATTAGAAGGGTACATGTAAGAAATACCTCACCTTATCATAGTAATGGCAAAAATAGGTATATTTCAAGTCATCCATATTATTCTCATTTACAAGGACATTAATTTATCTTGGGTCTGTGAGCACTTTAGTTAGTATAGTTGAAGGTTATTGAAGAATTTTTCTGCATTTCTCCGAATTCAGAAAATGTATCTCCCACAAACAACATGGTGACAGAGTCGTGACACCTCAGGTAGATAACACAACTTCGTTGATTCATCCTACGGACAAGTGCCATGCATCACCTTCCTGGCGGTTGCTTTGACTGTATTAAGGAGAGCTTTGGGAAATGTTGAAACTGCTGAAGCATCAAATATCTTTTCTGAGTCACAGAAAAGGAAAGGAATTCAAGAAGAAACCTTAAGGATTGGTGACCTAAAAGGGCAACCTTGAGGCAATGCAGAGTTGCCTGAGGCTCAAGCAGAGAGTTTTTCGTTCTTTTTAGGATAATTATCTTAAGATTTCTGTTGCTTTTGAACTATGCCGATTATCCATGGTTACATTCCACTTGATGTGTGCTTGTGTTGTCTAGTACTTGTTTTTCCTTTGAATCCCATCGTACTCTGATTTCAAGCATAGAGAAAATAAGAAAATTTATTTTAGTGCTGCCTTTTGTGAATGTCCTTGAGCTATAATCATGCTTGGGGACTGGGATTAAATCTGGCAATGACTACAATATTTAATCCCTCTCTACCTGGGCATGGATGTCACAATTGTCCCATGCAGAAAATAACCTAAATTATTTTGAATTCCCCTGTGTTTCTTCATATTCACATAGAAGTCATCAAATTTTGGCAGTGATTTTCCATGGGGAACCTATAAGGAGTCTCAAGGCAAATTCAGTTCATGGATTTATAAATATAAACACCTAACTACGCATCTAGCTTGACGTATTCTAAATTGCATACTTAATGTTTTATTCTTTGAATAAGGAGAAATGTGTTCTCATGAGAGTGGTTCATAGACGTTTGGCAAAAGTACAATTCTGTTGCTTCCTAGATATAGAAATTTTAATGAAGATAGTTAAATATTTCCTCAAATGCTCTAAAAATTGCTGGTGATGCCTTTAATAAATTGGTCAAATGTCAATGGCACTGAGAAATGAAATCTTTAAAATTATTATAATTTGTTGATTCTAAACCAGTGAACCTGAAATGGAAAGACAAGATTTAGATTCTCACAGAATGACAAGTGATGCTTAGCCCTGGCTCAGCATTGCATTTATACTTTTTAAAAATATGTAAAATTCCTATATTTGCGGAACAAATCCCTATACATAAAGGATTTGGCTTCTCTGGTTCCTGAGAGGTACAGTGTCACAGGAGTTGGCAGTGAACTGAGAGGCACCATGATGGTCGGGAGAGTAGTTCTATCAGATGGTTTAGGAAGGGAGGTAAAAAACTGCAGTGACTGGCAGCATCTTCTGTTTGAGCTAAACTTCAGGTGATCCTTGGCCTTCTTACTTTGAATAAATCGCTTGCTTTGACCTTGAGAATGTTTTGTTTGCCTGCTTGATAGCCATCATTCTTATTCCACTCATGGAAATGAAGGATTTGTTCATGCAAAAGAAGGGAAAAGCCCTGAACAAATCCTAGACATAATCCCAGAATTTCAAGCCACAGCATCTTTGCCTTTCAATCAGATAAAGCTTTTAAGTAAAGATCTAATATGTGCAGTGAAAATATTTGGGATCTACAATTAAAAGGACTTAGCCCAACCATCTGCTGGCTGGGTGAAAAGGGCAATTTATTAATCTCTAATCAAAGAATGACTATGCAGATTGAACAAATCAAGCTTTTGCTGGATATTTGTGGAAAATCAACATCCACAGCCTCAGGGACCTGGGATAGGAATAAAGTCTCTGTATCACATAGATCCCACAAGCTTTCAAATAGTCATCAACATGCAGCCTCGCCAGCTCTTTCTGAGTAGCCTGTGTTTCTTACACATGCTTCTGCATGGGCTCCTGCCCTCTCTCCAGCTGGCACAGGGCAGTTCATGGGAACACTATTTGTCTTCCTGTTCAGAGGGCTGATTCCCCATGCTAACAACGCTGCTATAATGCTCCAGGGTTATTTTCCATTTTCACTGTGACACTGAATCTCACATATAAATGAGCGGAATCACTTTCTTCAGGAAACAATGCATTGTGTTAGTCACCCTGTCCCAAAGCAGGGTGGCTTATTCTGAGTCTTAAACAGATTCTAGAGAACAGAGGCCCCTAAGTGTATTCCAGAAGCGTTTTTCCTTTCTGTGAGGACTCAGATCTATTTCTCATACTTGGGCTACAGAACCATAGCCACACTGCACTCCGCTCCTGCCCTTTCTCCACAGGCAGCCTCATAAACCTTCCACTCCTTCAACCATAGGCAAATCCTCCATGTAGATGAGTCCCTGGACTTTGAAAAACCCAGAAAAATCCACTTAGGCTATTTCTACGTTCCTGGTACTACTAAAAAAAAAGCCTCTAAAACACAACAAAAATATATGTTATCATTTGATTGAAACCTTGTATTATTTTGACCCAGCTGATTAAACATTTTTTTATCACTTTGATAATAAAATAATAATTCTTGACTATGAAACATTACTTTATGTACTAATTCCATTTGCAATTTTAGTTAGTGAATTAGTTTAAATATTTTGGAACTTCAGCTACAAAAACTAGATTTTCTAACCTAAAGCCATTATTATGCAGTATGGTTTTCTTAGCAAGAAATTAGTTTGTTTCTAAGTAACAGGCACTGAGAGATTCAGAGATAAATTCAGAACGATTTAAGACATTACAAATGGATGAATTCTAAAAGGACGGATAAAAGAGAATGAGAAAGAGACTTGTCTACATACACTTGGGAGACGAGGACAGGATTAGAGAACCATGTAAACCATCAATGAGTCTTTGATTATACCTTGGGCAGGCAGACTATCATTGATCATATTTGACAGCCAGGTTTAATTGTGCTATTTGACCAAGATCAGTGAAACATGTATCTCTCCAACTATAGGTGTCAATTATTTATTGCAAAAAAAGACAGGATTCATTAGATTTGGGAGCTGTATTTCATGATGGCAAGAAGCCTCCTTCCATAAGTGGCTGTAATGAGGGGCACGTTCAAATGCCCTTGATTAATAATTAGGATTATTGTAAAAGAAAATAAAAGGTTAAATCAAGCACGCTCTGACTGTAAAATAGTTCACCTCAGTGAAGGCAGATTGTTTAGAAAGAATAATGAGATATGTAGGAATTCAGAAACCCTCTAATCATGGAGAAAGGAATAGCACATCCTTTAGAAACACAGCTTATTAGCTGAAGGAGGAGTTTCAAGAAGCCTGACAAGAAGCTTGTCCTCCCGATTTCAACATGGGCTGAGGAAATGAAAATGTGTAAAGTAACATCTCCACCGTGCTTGTCCTAAAGCTTGCTAAGGGGCAGGAAGGAGCTGCCAGAAAGGTAGGTAGATCAGTGAAAGATGTCCTGAGAACTTATCATCAGGAAAATTCCTCCTTCTGCAGAACACCAGCAAATGGGCTGCTTTTAGGATGACTGTTTCATCAAATTACTCATTCTCCAATATAAAAATCATGTGCCTTCCTTCAGAAATATCTGCAAAATAGTCTCAAGCACAAAGAAGATAATAGCAGCCACGCAAAATCTCCCTTCCCAGGGAAAACCATGTTAATAGCTGAAACGTGTTTCTACCAGGCTTATCTTTATACACGAATTTCACATCATAACATACTTGTAGTTCGTCATTCTGCTTTATTACTTACAAATATAGCCTATGTATTTTCCTCTCATTAGAAATGTGAGTCTACATCATTTTAAAAGATAAAATTTTGTTGTGACTTGTCAAAATTAACCACTCAGTTGTGTTTGTACATTTTCTTTGTATTTGATGTTTGCTGTTAGAAATAATTTGTTGGAATGTGTGCTTCATTTTGAAAGTTGTTTCCTAAAATGTTTTTGAACTTGTCATACAAAAGCAAAGTGGTGAAAGAAAGAAATTAAAATTATTTGAGCCTGTACTATATGCTCTCAAGTATTCTACATTCTTCATGAGTATCGTGAGCTCTTGATTCATGCCCAATTTGTGTTTGTCACTAAGATACAGAAGTAGGTGCCTAGTTTTCCAGCAGTTAAATCTCACCTTTTGCCAATTTGCAAGAAAGACTAAGGAAGCTACAATAGGAACACTCATTCTTAGGTTCCACTGGAAAGCAGGGAAGATTCTGAATAAAGCTCCATATTTATTGCTCCAACATGTTTCCTGGGAAGAGAGTAAAGGGGAAGAGAGTAAATAAAAGCAAACAATTGTCTAAAATTATGCATGGATCTGGGAACAGTTCTAATAGTGTTAATATCAGTGGGGACAAGAAAGTTGCCCTAGCTTCTCAGCAAACCTCCAAGCACTGGCTCTTAAGACCTTCAGTTGAAAAATGTTGAGCAAGAAGCAGCAGACTACAGCATGAGCGGGGTGTCCATTGGAAGCCCATGGGTTACCTGCTTGAACGGTGCAACCCTGCTGCCCAATATGTGCTGGGAGTGGCTGCCATGTTCAGAGCAGAAAGTACAACCAGGTATGGCAAAGGGGTGGTATCCCGTCAATATAAGGCATATAGAGTAGAAGTGGCAGTCATGCCCTCAACTCAACTGACCAGTGGGTTAACTGCCAGATGTTTTAATCACAGGAGAGGGACAATCTGAAGAGCCACAAAGATTTTTGAAAAATAATAGAGACAAGACTTAACAAGAGGCTAGGGTTGTGCATTAGAAGAGAGAAGGGGACAAACACATAAGAGAGACATATGTCACCTTATCATGTTTCAATCTACTGGATATAGCATCACCTAATCTGAGAAAGTTAATGAACTAGGTTGACCGAAGGTGAGCACATATGGGAGTTCACAGGCAACATGAGCTGGACAGTGAGAAACGTGTATTGACAGTTGTTCAATGACTTAAGTAGCTTGACTGAAATTAGGACAGGGGAGCTGCCCTGAGGCCTAAGCCTATGGTCAACTCCTATGGTCAACACTAAGATGCATAGAGACGTTCAGTGTCACACTGTAATTGCTGAGATAACACCACAGGTGGTGACAGTTGTCACCCTAATGGATGGGCTTTGACAGCTTCTCCAAGCTTGGGTTGACTTTCTACCCCAGGAGGCAGTAGGCAGCCTCAACCCCTGCACAGTAGCCTGTTCTTAAAGGTATTCCCTAAGGAAAATCAGCACTACTGTGTCTTTCCCTGAAGACGAAACTACGTAGAGCAGATAGGCTATGTTGATTGGTAAGCATTTTGGTAATTTTTACTGCCGTGTCTATGTAGATGAGCAAGGCCCTAGCCATTCTCCAGCCTGCTCAAACCTCAAAAAAATCCCTTTTACTTTTAACAAAAATCCATCTCATTTTAATTATACATTATATCAGTATGCCAAAATTCCATCTCAGTCAGCCTCCCAAAGTAACATGAATTAGACTAGTGATCTTCAAACAATTTTTTTGTGAAACTGTGTATTCTTTAGTATGTACATCTTTTGGTTGGCATTTTAATAACTTTCATGTGATTAATATTAATATATGTAATTTTTCATGAATTACACATGTATATACAACTTAAATATATCTTCATCAAAATTTGAACAATCTGATTTAGTTAATTCAGTTAATGGAAAATGTCTGCTGCCATATTAATTCCAACAGTAAGTCAGACATCATTGTAAAGTCTTCATTCAGTTCAGACTGTGTAAGAAACATGACCTATAAGTAAGGTGACCAGATTTTAACATTGGTAAAGCAGGACACCATTGACCGGGAGGGAGGGGGTTTTTGATTAAAAATTGGGTCTATCTCCCGCCGTTCCCTAGCTTGTCGTGCATTCTTTCCAAACATCGGGACTTTTTTAAAACGTGGCGGGACAAGGGAAAAATTGTTACAAATTGGGACTGTCCCGCCAAAAGCGGGATGTCTGGTCACCTTACCTATAAGGTTGTTTTTTCCAGTTCAAGTAAATGAATTAATACAAATATATATGACACATTTCAAAAATACTAATATAAGAAATAGATAGATGATAGATGAGACAGATAGATGATGGATATGTGATACATACATAGATAGATGATATAGATGATAGATATAGATAAATAAGTAGATAGATGATAGATGATGATAGATAGGTAGATGATAGATAATAGATAGATGATTGATAGGTAAATAGATAGATGATTGATAGATGATAGATAGATAGATAGATAGATAGATAGATAGATAGAGATAGATGATAGATAGATGATAGACAGATGCTAAATAGATGAAAGAATTAGACAGTCTTGCCATGACTGCTTCTTGTATAGAACAAGTTACCATTTCTTCCAGAGTCTCTCCTTGCTTTATCTTTAGGGACTCTCAAGAAGCTCTGCACCCTAGTGTGTTTATTTGACACTCAGTATTTTACACATCAGGTGAACACGGTGTGAAAGCAAGATTCAAGATGGGTGAGAGGTAGACTGCCTGCTATAAAATGAGAGAGGAGAGCGCTGCTGTCATTCTCTGTAAGACATTTTGGGAACAGAACATGTGAAAGCTGAGGATCAGGGAGATTATTTTCCAAATCAAAGACTGTCTGTGTGGGAAGTTTCTAACACTTTTAGAATTGTGTGTGTGTGTGTGTGTGTGTTTTCCAATGTGAAGACCACCGAGCTACATGCATTGGTCTGCCTCTAGTTTGTGTGGATTCTAATAGTTTTACATTGAGTTTCATTTAAAGTGAGCCATTGTATTTAGATAAAATTGAGAAAGTGTTCTCATTACTCAAACATCTGAGCCACGATTCTCTTCCTAACTTGCCTCACTCTTATAGCTGCAAAAAAAAAGTGAATGTATTTCTGAATTCACTAAGTCATTGTGTTTTATTAAGTGTTATAGACATTACTGAGAAAAGTATTACCTGAACCTTGACATAGAGAATATAATGTGACTTTTAGTTCTGTATGTGCTCATGTCAGAACCATGTTTTTTATTCTAAAGATTATAAAACCTGTCTTCTCATTAGAAGACTTGGGAAAACTAAAAATCATGCTAAGAGCTGGACCTATATCTAGAATTTCTTACTTAATTGGTATGATGTGAAGGCCTGCCATAGGCATTGATCCAGAAATATTAATAAAGTGATTTGAAATGCAGCTAGGGTGCAGAAGTACTGCTTTAGTCATGAGAAATTCTAGGGGGGCAAAAAAAGAAAGACCTAACACAACAAGCTGTATTACTAGTAAGAGGTGTCTGAGGTACCATATGCCTCAAACTTGTATTTCTCTGTTTGCCAAAGCAATTCAAAAACACAGATGAACTAATCATTTTCAAGAATCACTCAGAAATAGGATTAACCCTCTATAGGCAATATTGAGATAACTAAAGATTACTGCTTTCAAGATTCCAAGCCTACTTAAAACTATTCTAAACCAGATTTACTTAAGGCTCCATGGATGGACCTAAGACATAAAATAATTTAACAGGATTTTCAAGAAACTTTGATGTATCTCTTTGTCATGCAGTGTTGAATTTCCTGGAAGCAACATTTTCAAATACATAAAGGTGGATAAGAAGATGAGTGTAGATCTTTAAATATTTGCAATTCTAAAAGAAATATGGCAGGCATATTACGGCCCTTCCTTCAAATCTTTCTGATAAAAAGCTTAAAGCAAAAGCCATAGTACCACCTGTCACCTTCCAGTTAATTGATTTTTACTCAAGTGGCTTCTTCTAGATGCAGAATTGTATGAACTTGCAATTCACATTCTTCAGTGGAAATTCTAATTATTCTCATGGGGCAAAGTTTAAGGCCAAAATGGCGGCCCAGCCACTGCCTTGATTTCAGTGTGGAGAGAGTTTGAATACAGGTCTCAGTGAGAGAGACCTGGACTCCTGACATGCAGACGTTGAAAACAAGAAATATCAGTGTGTGTACACTTACGCTCCTAGGACTCTGGTCATTTGCTACCTAGCAATAGATACTGACTACACAGCCAAACGTGTTTAAATATTAAACGTGGTCTGAGAGGCATGTGACAAATAAGGTGGGGACCAAGGAAGAAGCTATACAGCCTCAGCAGGATGGATGATTAGGGACAGCAAGTCTGCAGGTGACATGTCATTGCATCTGAAACATGTTAACCCCTAAGTGGCTATTACAGGACTAATGCTAGGTGTTGAAAATATAACCACAGGGGAAGCAGGGATGGCTTAGGAGGTTAGGCACTGGCTTTTCAGCCCCAAAGACTGAAGATCGAATCCCAGCCCCGGCCCATGTAGACCCACATGCTGAACTGGGTGTGTTTCCCATGTGGGAGGCCCCCAATTCAGCTCTTGCCCCCTAGTTCAGCCCCTGGCTCGAGGGGGCATGCCTCCCATGTGGTGGTCCCCAGCCCAGTGCATGGCTCCCACCCACCTGTGTGGAACAAAACTGTGTTGAAAGCTGATGACGGACAACTGTGGAGGCGGCTCTGGGACCTCCCATTTCTGTCTGTCTCTTTCTCTATCTGTCAAAAACAATAAAATAAATCTTTAAATATATACATAAACGTTAAAAAAAAATAGAAGAAGACCAACCAAGAACACCAGGCTAGCTCAACAGGTTGAGCCCTTATCTTGCAACCATGTGGTCCAGGGATCAAATCCTGGCCCCAGCCGGTGCAAACATGGATGCTGAACTATGGAGCAAGTGGTAACCCACTAAGGTGGCAGCAAAGGTTCTTACCTCCCACACGGGAGGCCCCTAGTGGTTTTGTGTGGCCGCACATTTACCTGTGTGGGATGAAACTATGTTACAACTGCTGATGTTTAACTATGGCGAATGTTCTGGGTTCTCTCTCTCTCTCTTTCTCACCTTCTCTCAAAACAATAAAAAATCTTAGACAAAAAATAAGGTCATGATCCCAGATTAAGCTGCTAAAATACTGACATAACACTGTGTGTGTGCCCCTGGGGCTTACTTAAGGCAAAGGCAGACTAGTAACTGCTAAGAGTTACTAGGAACTTATTATACAGCCCCTAAACAGTTACTATGTATTAACTTATTTAATACTCAGAACAACATCATGACATAGTTATAATTATCCTCATTTTAGGATGAGAAAACTGAGGTTTGGATAAATTAGGTAAATCACCCAAAGTTGTGCATGCATTACTGGCATTGTTTGGATTCAACCCTAAATGGTCTGATGTGGAGTTGCTGCTCATAATTATAACATTATAAGAAGAACAGAGAGAAGCACAAAACAGTTTAGCATATTCTGGGAAGAATATTTTGCTTTGGATTTTTTGTTGTCGACTGAATATTTACCACCTCTGTTGCCTCTTGGCTTGTATATTATTGATCTATCTGCCTTAAATTAGCAAATGATGATAAAAATGTGTGGGGGTCAAAAAATATATAATTATATCTTGGGACTATGGTGGACACAATGTTAATAAAAGAGTTAATATAATGTGGGTAAAGCAGGGTGAAAAAGATTGCACACCAAAAAGTACAATCTGGAATATATATTTTGAAATTATTCTAGATGTTATACCTAAATATGATATAAAGAAATTAAGTTAATGTTGCAGTATATTTTGCAATGAATAAAACTAATGTCTAAGTGATGAAATCCATCATTCCAAACATCTCATTATAAGTCACTTGAATTTTAAGTTTTTCTACAGTGGAACACACCAACAAAGGATTCACATGCAATTATACTCCATCTTATTCTGAGTGCAAAAGCTTAATTTTATCTGAATTACCTATTATACAAAGAAAGGTTTCCTATCAGGTTCTGTGACCCAGATCCAACTTCACAATGTGTATTATTATTGCATGCAGATTTCCATTGTAATGGAGAATTGAGTGAAATTCTTTTTTCAATGACCATTGTATCTGTGCAAATGTGTGTGTGTGTGTGTGTGTGTGTGTGTGTATTTTTACAGAAATTCATTATTCAACACTCTTGCAGTTGAAATGACTTCTGTTAATACAAGGGGAAAATACATGTGCAAGATACTTTTTCATTTCTTTTAAAGAGTCTATTCCCACATTTGGTTAACAAAAAGTTTTCTCTGATTTACATATTGAAACTTCTCACACCTGGTATTTAAAAAGTACTTTATGGTATTAGTGGTTCTGTTCCATGAAGTTAGAAATTGGAGTGCCTGGGTTAATCATTTTTGTTTTGTTTTCTTTTATTGAAGGAGAGAACAGGACACTTTGCTTTTATACAAGATTTGAAACAGAAAAAAATCATCCTTTTCTGGCATCACTGACTCATGATTTTCTCAAAGTTCAGGCCCTTTTTGTAACACCCCACTTGTAATTAAGTTCTCTTGAAAATTGTTTAATTAAATGATTTCCAGTATTATAAAAAAGAAAAGGGCTGAAAAACATTGGAGGTGTATTCTTTACACTATCTTACAAAGGCAAACCTTGCTATGTTAAATTAAATAAATAAATGAAATAAAATAAATCATAAAATAAAATAATTAAATTAAAGTAGAAGACCTGAGTTTTATTACTAGAGAATTAGAAGACAAATTTCAGAAGTAGCATACTTTTTCAGGACTTTTTATATACATTTTTAATGTTCTAGGTGCTGAGGACACAACAATATAACATGAATCTTGTTCTCAAAGAGTTTAATCTGAGGAATAAAATTCAAAATTCAGAGTATTATGAACAAATGATTTCAAAGAAGAATGATGAGTTCTATGATGTTTATACATATAGTACAATGACATGATATTGGACAAATGACACACAAGCTGTAAAAATGGTAAGAAAAATGCTGTTCTTAATGAGTGGTGATTGATGCTTATGGTTATTTCAAAATTGTGGAGGTGACACAATAAGTTCAAATTTATGCCAAACAACAAAATTGTGTTTGCCAATAAAGGTTTTGGCACAAGCATACTGCAACATCTAGACATTCTTTTGATTTATTTGAAGATTAAGTTTTGTCTTAAACATCACTGATTATGGTGTTTTATTCAATTTTTTTTCAAAATATATTATAAACAATCAAAACTTGTAGAAGACATTGATATAGTAATTCAATACTTAGACAAATTTCATCAACACAAAAGTGCATTTTTGTTTAATGAATGTCACAACGTGTTTAAAAAAACAAAGGAAGATTTTTTTTTAATTGACAAGAGTTCTTCACTATTTGACCATGTTGTCATAGACCATTTGAGGAAAGACAAGAGATATTTATGCTAAATGGAGAGCATATAGACATTGTACAAAAAGAAGAATATTACTTACATTTCAGTAATTTGAGAAAAGAAAAGGTTAAGCACATATATTACAAATCACAAGCATATATTTCTATCCCTGAAGTCTCCTAACTTTAGTGTCTAGCAAATACTATAATTTTATAATGGCTTTATTAAGCCTTCTTAAGACAAAATGTATAAAAATAAATAATCTAATTTCTTGTGTTATTGGAAGGAGAATAAGAATAATTGATAATATATTAGATAAAGTTAACTACTTTCCACCACTTCAGAATCTTTAGAATACTTTAATATTTTAATGTTCCCTCAGAACTCTGTTACATAAAGCTATTTTAAATCATTACAACTTGCTCAAACAAAAATTCTGTGAAACATAAATGCAATATGAAGTTGTTTGAGAAAAAGATTGGGGCATATTAGCTAGGCAATGATGATTATTACAATCACCCTAATGATCACTTGTGAAGGCTAAATTTCAGGGGAAATCCCATGAAATATTTTTAATGTTAGAAAAGTACATAGGGTCCCAAATCCTACAGAAATTCTGTTTGATAAGTAGAATTGTGGCTTTGCTACAACTAGAAATGGGGCTTTTACCTTTCTTATTATCTCCATAGTACTTAAATTATTGAGGAGGCAGTTAATTAGGTTTTCTTAATCATCTACATTAGAAAAAGAGTATCCATTATACCACTAAAAACAAGCTTTCACTTACTTGCAAACAATACAAAGATATTTTAAGTATTCTATTCAACTAACATTTTTTAAGTATTTCTATGTCCGAGGTGCTTTGGAGAATGAGGGAAAATCCTTAATTAATTTGTAGGACATGATTATTAGAAATATAATGCAAATGAAAACAGTGGTAATTGAACATATAAAAAGAATTTTAGAAAGTACAATTCTAATAAAAAGTTAAATGACTTCAGAGAAGGTCTAAAATTGTATTATATTAAGTAGCATATGTAATCCATGAGTATATCAAATGTAACTATAGATTTGCCAAATGACCTGGTATAAATCTTAATATTCTGTAAAAACTAGTTGGGGCATGTGTCCATGTCAGAACACATTTTACTGTGTAGTGGCATTTAGAACTTGAGACATGTACATTTGATGCATTATTGCTCCAAATTAATTTTCCGGTCTCCAGTGCTAATCACCATACTTTAAAAACCAGTTTCCTTGTCCATCCTACTATTAATATTTTTCAAAGTGTTTTTTTTTTCATAAACAATACAGAAAAGAACATTTTTGCATATGGTTCCTGCTATGTGTGTGTCGAATTATTGATTGTTTTATGGGTTAAAAATGATATAACTTTGCTGTTTTAATTTGCATTGTTCTGACTATTAATGATATTGAAATCTGCACATTTGTTCCCATTTGAATTTTCTTTTGTATATAATGTCTCCTATGTTATTCTATTTTTATAGTTGTTTCTCTTTTCTTATTGATTTGTAGGAGTCATTAATATGTTGTAAAAATAATACATTTTTATTTATACAAGCTGACAATTTCTTTTCCCGGTCTACAACTTTCTTCCCTCTGCTTATATTAATATGTTCATACTGATGTTTTTAATGCTAATATAGCAATATTTATTAACTTGTATTCATTTTTTCTTTGTTCTTTTGTGTAAGAATTTCACCCCTACCCTAATGCCTTGAAAATAATTTTATTTTCCACTAAATACATAAAATTTTCATTTGAGATTTGCACCATTAATTTTTCTGGAAATAATCTTTATTCATAACACAAAACCTTTTTTTGCTGTTTCTGTGTTTATTTGGTATATAGATAAACAGTTATCTCATCACTGTGTTGAATAGGCTTTTTTTCCTAGTGATAGAAAATGTCTTATTTGTCATATTGCCAGGTTTTATATATGCGTGGTCTGTTCCATCTCCGTTGTTTCATTTTTCAGTTGTCTAACTTTATTTTAAAACAACACTGCATTATATAACAGAACCTTAAGATACAGCTTAATATTTGTAAAATAAGATAATTTTAAAAGTTTTTTCTTGTTAATTTTTATATTAATTTCAATATTGATTTCATACTGGGTTGAATTAGGTGCAAATAATATATAATATTATTTCTTTGATATTTGAGAGGATTCCTATATGATATGATACTTGGTCAATTTTAATAAAGTTTCTTATGTGTAGTTCAACGAAATATATATTCTACCAATGTTCAGCACCCCTCTCCCCACCCCAAATTTTCTATTTTCCTTATTTCCCTGAGATTTGGGCCTTAAGACATTTTGCCTTCATGTTTCCAGGGACAGAACATAAGAAACAAAGAAGTCAATTAAAATTTCAAGACTTATGGTCTCCTTCCCAAGAGCAATAAGAATAACAAGAGAAGAAAATTATTTGGGGTTAAAAAGACTCTTACTCCTCTACGTTAATCCACTACCCATCAGTTATGCAATAAGAGAACCCAAAGATAACTGAGGTTAACTAAGATGAGACAAGACTTGAATCTCAGTTCCCAGATAAAGCCCCCCAAACGGTCAAATTAGTAGCCTCTCTATTCCACCAAAGCAGCATGGCAAATCAGAAAACTGTTTTCTGTGCCCCCAGAAGATACATAAAGCCAGATTCAGAAAGGCCTTGTAAACAGCAGGGGGAGATAGCTGAGCAGTGACCTGTGGCGATGTGAAGCTTCAGATGGTAGGTGACATTGTAGAACACATAGAAGAATTTGTAGAGTAAAACTCACAGAGACTGTATATTCATAATTGAAAAAATAAAACTAAAAATGGATGTGTACTACCTGCTCCTATGTACGTGTGTCTATATATTCAGAGATTATTTCCAGAAGGAAACATAAGAAAATGTTAATAGTGATTGACACAAGTTATTTAAAAATATCAAAATTCTAAAAATAGTGATTAGGCATTTAAGACATTGTGAATGTTGATCATTAGCAAATCATACCAGATATACAAATATATTGAATAACAAGTTTATCTCTTCCAACTAGCCCCAGCCGAAGTTCTAGCAATGAACTGAATAGAACAACACAACCCGTTCTCTCTTGAAATATGACATTTCTCTTGATTTCTTCTCTTCACAGAAGCTGCCATTGCCTTTATCCTCAGAGACTACCTTGAATTTAGGTCAACAGATTCTGACCTGCCAGAGCTATGTGCAAACAGCTCCAGATAAGAAATAGACAGCTTTGAAAAAATATATGTTTTTGTGAGAATATGCTCTATAATTGGCAATTAACCTTAGGAAGTTTTCTGGTATTTAATTTTCCTTCTAAATACTCTGCCTGTCCAAAATTTTGAGGTTAATGATAGTAAAAGGGACATGGTGGGCACATAAAATGTGGCTGTGGTGAGCAATTGGTAAGTGCTAATTGAGGGTAATAGGACAGTGTGTCAAAGGACTTTGATATCTTCTCTACGTACTGGTCCTTTTTTCACCCAAGGATTAATATAAAGTTCCAAACTTAGAGAAAGGAAATAAACATTTCTGATATGGTATCAAGTATTTCTGTCCACATTCTCCTCCCTTATTCACAGTCCCACCCACCCAGCTACTACCCTACCTTGCCCATCCCCTGATTCCCTCTTTCCTTTTATTTGTCCGTGTTTGTTTTTTGTTTAGGCCTATTTGTTGCACTCATGGACAGATAGTTCAAAAAGCAAATGTCTTATCCTTAGATAATGATGGATAGCAAATAAAAAAAACTTAAAAATCCAACATTTCTTTCAATGTTCATAACAAAGTCTGAGATAGTCAAGGAAAGACTCTTTCTATTCATAGTTGAGAAAATGTGTACCCTTTTCAAAGATTAAATAAGCTCTCAGCACCAGGTCCAGGTTGAGTCAGAAAGCCGGGTTCTTTTACTTAATATACATGTAAGGTTGCTCTGTGTCTTTTCATGGTCTGATGGCTCATTCCCTTTTAGCCCCAACTATGACTCCACTGTTTGGATGTACCATAGTTTATTTCTCCATTCACTTAACAGAGGGCATCCTGGCTTCTTCCAAGTTTGGGCTGTTATAAATAAAGCTACTATGAACATCTATGTGTGGTTTTTGTGTAGATACAAGCTTTCTTTTTTTTTTTTTTTTTT
>PVKE010037022.1:0-16104 GCA_004027555.1 Craseonycteris thonglongyai | reverse complement strand
TTGGCTCAGTAAAGGTAAAGTTCTTACAAGATTTGTGAACTTAATTGAAGAAATAAAAACATTTATACATGATAAAAATGAAAATTAGGATGAACTAACAGACTCTTGCTGGCTGGTGGATTTGGGTTTTCTTGCTGACACCATGGAAAAATTAGATTCTTTCAATTTGGAGTTTCAGGGAAAAGACAAAAATAGAGCTGAAATGATAAGCTTTGTAAACGCATTTAAAGCAAAATTGACTTTGTTGATATCATATCTGCATATCAAGTCTCTCGTGTACTTCCCATATATGAGGAAAATGCTAGGTAACAATGAATTAAACGTGTCATTATTTATTGAGACCCTGCAAGTGCTTCAAAAATAGTTTGAAGAGAGATTTCTGCAGTTTATAAATATTGAGCCAATTGTCTCCTTCTGTATCAATCCTTTTACTTGCCAAATAAATGTAATAGAACTAGCTGCATGTATTGCAGACCTTGTTCAGAGGAAAGCAGAAGAACTAGAGTTAGAAATTTTGAACGTTAAGGACGATATTTTGCTTAAATCCTTAATATCAGAGGACTTATGGAACATAGTCGACAAAGAAAGGTTCCCATTTTTTAAAAAAGCGGCATATAAATTCAAATCGTTTTTCGGGTCAATGTATTTATGCGAATCTTTGTTTTCAAACATGAATTTAATAAAATCACGATATAGATCTCGACTTACCGATGAGCATCTTAATAATTGTTTGCAAACAGGGTTGTCGTCATACTCTCCTAATTACGAGGCACTGGCCAATGAAATGCAACGCCAAAGATCACACTGACAGATTGGTTTTTTTATGTTTTCTTTTATGTTTTTTTAAATGATTTTATTATACGTGTGTTTTTTATTTACTTTGTATTACATTTTGTATATATGTTTCTTTGTGTGTATATAATTGGTACATTAAATTTATTATTTTAAAATTATTTTTATTATTTTTTATTCTTGTTCAATAATAAATATCCTTAGAATTAGCTGGTGCCCGCCGCCCTACCAATATTTTAGAATGCGCCCTAGAGTATAAAAAGGTTGGGAACCCCTGTATTAGAAGCTAATATATTGCACATTAAGATGGTCATTTCTAGCTTTGTCATCTATCACCAGTGTAATCCTGTATAAGACACTTTACCCTGTGATACCTCAGTTTCTTCATCTGCAAAATTCATATATTTAGAATCAAGTCAGGGGGAAGCCGGGATGGCTCAGTGGGTTAAGCGCTCACTTTGCAGCGCCGGGGACCAGGGATCGAATCCCGGCCCCGGCCCGTGCGGAACCATGTGCTGAACTGGGAGCTCCCCTAGTTCAGTTCTCTCTCTGTCTCTGTATCTCTCCCTCTCTATCTCCTCTGTCAAAATAAATAAATAAATAAATATTAAAAAAAAAAAAAAAAAGAATCAAGTCGGTTAATGCCAGGAAAGGGCCCATTGGGTTCCACAGAGTAAGCACTGTGAATATAATTTTCTCCCCTCATTCTCTAATTCTAATCACCTAGCCCTAGGATGAGTCATTGGTCAATTGAATTATTCCTATTGAATATCAAAGTTAATATTAGACTGTAATGAAAAACAAAAAGCATTTATTTGAGCAAAAGTTTCTGAAGCCTGGGAGATACAGATTTAGGTTGCAGCCGAAACTGTGTTCCTCTCAGACAAAATGGAAGTCTCCTTTTGTAGAAAAAGTTCCCGCCAAGCTTCACAATTAGGTCTATTTTATGTAAACGAGGCATACAATTGTGCAGTTCTGGTTGGATGGGGCAGTCCTCTGTCTTTTGGTAGAAAGACAAAACCAGGGTTTCCCTGCAATGGCTGACTCAGATGGTGTAAACAGACAGGATATAATGCAGGAAGCTGTAACTTCAGCCTGAGGTGCTTCATGGTATACATAAGTAGTTACGTGAAGACCTCCTGTTTGCAAATGGTTCCCAGACTCTTACTATTTATAAAATTTGGGCCCTTGGTTAGATGTGGGAAATCCATCTCAGCAGATAAATTTCTTCTCTGGGTTCACATCAAGTGAATCTTTCTTCTCGGGATCCACATTATGATGCTAAATTTAGATTTTTATTGTGCACTGTATTAGTTTCCTAGTGCTACTGAAACAAATGAACACAAACTTAGTGGCTTAAAACATCTTACATATATTATTTTACATTTCCAGAGGTCAGAAGTCTGAAACACATCTCACTGGGCTTAAGTCAAGGTTTCAGGAGGGCTGTGTTCCTTTAGTAAAAAATCAATATCTTTTTGCCCACTCCAGTTTCTTGAGGTTACCTGCATTCCTTGACCTGTGGCCCCCTTCTTCTGTCTTCAAAGCCAGCAATGTAGCAGACTGAAATTTGTCTGTGACTCTGGCTCTCCTGCCTCCCCCTCTCACTTATAAGGACCGTTGTGATAAATTGGGAAGACATGGGTATTTGGGGATAATAGCCTCATCTCAAAATCCTTAACTTAACTATATTTACAAAGTCCCCACTACCATGTAAGGTAACATATTTACAGGTTTCTGGGATTAGGACACAAATGTCTTTGGGAGACCATTATTATACCTACCACATGTATCTGAAAATGCCTGGAAGGATGTCCATACACACATGTGCGCGTGCCTGCGCGCGCACACACACACACACACACACACACACACACACACACACACACACTAACTATTATACTTATTACATCTGTAGGATAGAAAGGAGATAATTAGGAAGGATGGTACTCATTTAACTTTGTATTATTTTACCATTTATTATGTGCGTGCATTACTGTCATTTGTTCATTTACTCATTTTTTGCATATGCATTTGCCTAGTAACTTGACTTATTTAATTAACCAAATCAGCATTCTTCTCAATTATACAATAGAATTAATAAGGTAAAAATCATAATCAGACTATTATCATAAATCAAGATTGCATTCCTTGTTAAAACACCCCAAGCGCTTGAGATTGTCCTTTTATGTTGTGCACCTCTGTTGCTAGTTAATGAACTAGAACTAAAGAAATTTGAGCCAAACTTCAGATCCTCTGACAAAAAACTAAACAGTTTTTTTTTGAGCTATGAAAGTAGAAAAAATTCAATTTTATTTGTTTAACGGACGAGAAGATGTTCACTTTGGTATTTCCAAGTCAAACATTATCACAGAAGAAGGGGTTAGGGGGAATGAATAGCAGGGTTAACTTATGTACTTGGAGTTGAATACTAGAGTGATGGTATTGGAAGAATGAGGTTGATAAACCAGCTATCGTTACGTAAGCCTAAGGAGGCTGAGGTTCTTACTGTAGGATAAGTGTGATTTGTATATATGAATATTACTTTAAGTATTGGCTAAGTCATTTTGTGTTTCAAAGAAAAAGCAGTGGTTCCTTCTACCAGGTTACCACCTTAGTTTGCATGGTGCTTTAAAAATTCAGATGCTCTGCAACATAATTTCAATATCTGAATAAATTTAAATAGAAATGTCAGCTAAAAATGGATCATCCACAGATTATTTGAAAAGGCAAGACCTTATTATTACCAACCCACATGTCACTAGCTGCTGAGTGACACTACGCATCACATTTCATGGAAATAAAAGGAGCGCTTCTTTGTTGTAAATTAATTCATGTACTCTTGGGAAATTAGGACACACGACAGATGTAAATCAGCCTTTAATCCAAGTCCCAGTGTGGGCAGTGCAGAGGAGAGATATGGGAGGAGTCAGAGGAAACGAGACTAGAACGGGTGCAAAAGACAGAGAATATTCTGTTTCTTAAGTGAAGTTGGACAATTTTTATGTGCTCTTGGACACCAGTTTATCTCTACATGGTTCAATGTTCCCCTTTCTTACTTAGTGGAGTTGAGCAGAGGCTGATGTTAGAGAGATTCCCGGCAGAACCTTCCTGGTTTAAAGTACTAAGGCTTCATATCACATATACTTGTTCTTAAGCTGTTCCTCTGGGCGTCTCTATCTAATAAGCACAGGATTCCTGCAGGGCAAGACATTTGGTAAGTTGTATAAGAATTATTCTTAGACTCTCTTAAAAGTCTCTGGGTGTCGCTCATCCAGCAGTACACACTTCCCAGCAGAATAAGAACCCATTGGGGGGTGAAGTTAGCATCCTCTTCCTGTGCACCTTGTGAAATCTCTACTCCCCTTTTCAAGCTGGCTCCACACAAGCTTGCTTTTGCATGAGCCTCTCATGGGTCAGGTAAGGTGGAGATAGTGATGCTTTACTGCTTCTGTTCAGCTGCCTGCTAGATAGTGAGTTCCCAATGCAATGCTTACTCGTTTTCAATGCCATTCTATTAGTTTAATCACAATATAATTCTGCTAAGATACAGAATTAGCAGCAGAATCATATTTTATTTCTAGCTTCTAATTGGCAACAGTCACATGCTTTTATTAAACTATTCCAATCAGGTCTTCCCAGCATCATACATTCTGCTTATCACTGGGCCCACCTGCAGCCTGCTCTCTTCCTGTGTCTTATCAGCAAAGCCAATTACTTTCTCCTGTGCTTGCTTTGTGGTTTTGCTTATAGACTTCACACCTCCACAACTAAGCCCACTTGGTACTAGATAAATTCTATTCTTGATCCTCTCTCCTCCCTATACCAGTTGCTACCTTGAAATGGTTTGTGAGTTTGGGTTTGTCTTCCTTTCTACAAAGAAGTGATCACAGCATTATTATTATTCAAAAGTGTTCTTGCTTTACTGGATCTATTTTTTGAAACCCCTTCTTTACAGCTGCTGTCTCTTTTTATTTTTTCCTATTTCCTTAGTCAAGTTTCCAAAGCCTTTCTGACTCCTCAATTAAGAATGGTTTTTCATTTTTTTAAGATTTATTTTATTGTTTTTGACAGAGAGAGAAAGAGACAGAGACAGAAACAGAGACAGAGACAGAGTGAAGGAGGAAGGCCCAGAGCAGTCTCCATAGTTGTATGTCATCAGTTTTCAATATAGTTTCACTTCACACAGGTGGGTTGGGGGCAGGGAAGGGCAAGAACCAGGCTGGGAAGCTCCCACATGGGAAGCTCACCCATGTTAGAACTGAATGGGGCCCACACCCCAGCTCAGCATGTGGGTCCGCACGGGCCGGAGCCAGGATTTGATCCTCAGACATCAAGGCTTCAAGGCAACTGCTCAACCTGCTGAGCCATCCTGGCATCCTCAAGAATGATTTTTTAAAAAGCAATAATTCCTTACAAATCCCTGTCCCAAACAGCTCCACTTTTTAATTAACTGATATGTTTATATGTTGATGGAATTAAGTAATGAGGAAAGACCAGGCATTTTGACATTGAATAGAGTTGGGTCCATCATTTGCTAGGTGGTTAAAATATAGTACTCTTGTTAGCCTGCCTTGTCTTCGTTTCTTCACCTCCCAAGTGGGACCATTATGCCTATTTTCACGGAAGTGCAGATGACCTGAGCTCTGAGGTGGGGCCACTGAGACATGTAAGCATACAGTGCATTAGCTAAATCCTTCAAGGTTTAGTAACTTAGTTGTTTAAATTTGTTCATTTGTTTGTTTGTTTTCAGCAGTCAAAAAAAAAATAGGAGGAATACAAAAATGAATACAATGATGTGTGATATGGAGGTCTTTGTAATTGAAGAAGACCAGAAGAAGCAAAATCAAAACCGGATCTAAGAGAAAAGACAATTTATGAACCCGGTACTTAATTGACTTAACCCTTCAATCCATTGTAACAAAAGACTATTGCCTTCCAGTGATAAAATTGTACAACTAATTATTTTTGCCCCTATTTCTCCTCTTCTTTACCTGGAATGTACCCCTTAAGAAAACATACAATTAACAATAATATCAACAGTAACATAATTAATTTCAGTGAAGTACTCTGAGGCAATAAAATGGCATAGGAAATCAAAATGATATTTATGTAATATTCATATTAAATTTAATAACTATTTAAATATTTATAAATTATCTGGCATTTTATATTTGCAAAACACTTCACAACCACTTTTTATTAATTATTAGATACCACTTATCCCTTGGCACTCAAGTTTCTAGATGCAGAAGTGCTGATTTTTTTTTCCATTAATCCTAAAGAAACATTGATCTTTCTAGAGCATTTTTCTAAGTTCACATATCAAAAGTGTTGAATTATATGGGGGAAAAAATCACAACAGAGATAGACATAATCTTTAAAGCATCTAATACCATCCTTTTAGAGCTCAAAAAAGCAAAATGACTCACCTAAGTTGACAAAGATGTTCTATTAATATCCGGGCCTGTAGAAGTCCAGTTTCCTTCCTGGGGTTTCATTCCTGAATATACGGAAACCAGAAAACCAGCTGTGCTAACTGAATTAGTTAGAACTATAATTTGATGACCAAATCTGAGAGACACGCTTACATTTTCTCAATCTGAATAAATCAGTTCTGTGTGACTAGATTAGTATCAAGAACATCTGAAGTTCATGTTCATCTATAGCCATTAATAGTTTTATGCTAAAAGCTTTTTCCAATATAGGTTGTGATGCTAAAATCAGTATCATTAATGACTTTTCTCCCTACTGCCTGTGATTTCAAATGCCTTTGCTTGTGCTCTGTTAGAATATGTATTACATGATATAACGCTGTTTCATTTTCATCTCTGTAGTTACTACCTTCTAAACATGAAAATTGCAGCCTTTACAAGAAGGATATTAAGTCGCTTTCAAAGCCACCCCAAAGGAAGTATGGTCACAGTCTTGAAGGTTGACATTAACCTTTGCACTTGGTTACTCTAAGAATATCATAAATTGCAATAAGGGAAAAAGGTCATGAGATGTTATTAACAAGTGAATAAAAACATAAAAATAAAAAGACAACGTTAGAATAACACTTGAAGGTTTGTTGATGCAACAATTTCCATGAGCAACTTTTCTCTGCTCCAGAAGACCACCCAACCATCTGACCAGACTCTCCTATGACTAAAATTACAATTCTCAATTTATCCTCTTTAAATAGTTAGAGCACATCTACTCTCAATTTTAGATGTAAGAAATCAGAGGCCCCTGAGTAATTTTTACAGAATCAAATATAAGGTGACCAGATTTTAACATTGGTAAAGTGGGACACCATTGACTGGGGAGGGGGAGGGAGGGGGGAGTTCTTGATTCAAAATTTGGTCTATCTCCCACCATTCCCTAGTTTGTCGTGCATTCTTTCCAAAAATCGGGACTTTTTAAAAATGCCGCAGGATGCGGGACAAATTGTTAAAAATCGGGACTGTCCCGCCAAAAGCGGGACGTCTGGTCACCCTAATTAAATAGCATGTTATTCATGCCCCATGGTAAAAAGGGATGGAACATCTGAATGGAGACAATCAGTTTCCTAAGTATGTTTTGGTGTTTTGTGCTGATGTGTTATTGCTACTAATCACGATGATGATAAGATATTTTAATAAAAGAAAACAGTTAAAAAACTATTTATTGGGTGATTTCTGAATTGTAGGCACTTTACTGATTCCTTGTATTAGAACAATGGGGTTGTGTGTCCTCATTTTACAGGAGATTGGTCTATCTAACTTAGGTTATTAACACGAAAATGTTCTAAGATGCTAGGAATAAAGAAACAAACATTCACAGTTGGATTTCCATGTAACTCTGTTACCCACGCTGAAGTAGCATTGAAAGTGCTGTCATTGTTATCAACAGATTCATAAGGTTGTTCTCAAACTGTGATCCTTAGACTACTTGCACTAGAATTTTCTGGGGGAACTGGAAACATGTAGATTTATACATTTTATCCAGATTTACTAAAGCAGAAGTTCTAAAAAAAAAACCACTTCACAATCTGCATTTTTTTCTATCTTTTTTTTGCAAGTGTACTGGGTAATTCATATGCAAGCTGAAATTTGAGCACTACTGGCTTGCACAGAAGTGGGAACAAAATTATAAAACCCTGAATAACTACTGTATGAAGGGGGAGTTTAATGTTATTGCACAGGAAGCATTATAACTTCTGTCATTGGGACAATGGAAGAGGGTTGTTTTTATTATCAGATTTGATCTAATAGACTTTCTTTCAGTCCAATTACTCCCATTGCTACATCAGTGTTCAGGAGCAAAAAAAAAAAAAACTACAGAATTAAATTTATATAGCGATATAAAAAATATGGTGAGTAACCATTTTTATTTGTAAAACTTGTCATTTTCTAAGTGTCATCATATATATTAATCTTTTATGAAGGGAACAGAAATTTAATAGTCTTACATGTAGAGGTGCTTTATTTTCCTTTTGCTGTCAAAGGGCGGTCCTAGATAGAGAGACCACAAATTTTCTAATAGCCAAAACTCAGAAAAAGAAAGAGAACATTTTTGGTACCTCAGAGTCCTCCCCTACAACTGAAGTGGCTCCTTCCAATCACAGTCCCGTCTCCTCCTCCACATCACAGGTAACTATAATTGTGCCTGTCATGGTAACAATTTTTTGCTTATCTTTTTGTTCTTTTTGGAAATTTTATTTTTTTAACTTATTTTATAAATTTATTGAGGTGACACTGGTTACTAAAATGATACAGGTTTTAAGTTACGATTCTATAATGTATCATCTTTATTTGATCCCCTTTACCCTCTTCTACCATCCTCCCTGGGCTCTCATCTTCTGATAAACACTAAACTGTTATCTGTCTGAATTTTGCCTATTTGTCTTGTTTGTTGCTTTCAGTTATTTATTTATTTATTTATTTTTATTATTGGTTTTGACAAAGAGAGAGAAAGAGAGAGAAAGAGAGAGAGAGAGAGAGAGAGAGAGAGAGAGAACTGAACTGGGGGAACTCCCCAGTTCAGCATATGGGTCCACATGGGCTGGGGCCAGGATTTGATCCTCGGTCCCCGGCGCTGCAAAGTGAGCACTTAACCCACTGAGCCATCCCAGCTTCCCCAGCTTTCAGTTTTATATCCCACATCTGAGTAAAAGCAGTCATTCTTCTTCCCACATATAAAAGGCTACTTTTTCTGATTTTTAAATTTTTCATAAGTGAAATCATAGATATTTTGTGTCTGACTTTTTAAACTCGATATTAAGTTTTTGAAATTTACCCATGTTGTTTTATGAAGCTATAGTTGATTTGTTTTTATTATTTATAGTACTTCATTCTTTGAACATACCACAGTTTATTTCTTAGTCTAGTCTTGGTGGGCATTTTCTTTCTGTATTGTTTCATATGTTTATTTGCTGTTTGGATATCCTCTTTTGTGAAGTACCTGTGCTGAAATTGAAAGAAGAAGAAAAAAACCCCTCAATTTTTCACATGCTTTGTGATAGATACTTGTGATCTTACTCATGTGATTGGCTCCTGTTCCTATTCATCAGGCAGTGGGCTCAGTGGTAGTTAGACCGTTCTAGCAATCTAAGATGTCACTTTAAAAATTTCTGCAACTAGTGGATGTTTCAAAACAAAGCTCAATGAAAAAATATTCATGACCAATATCTTTGGAAAACATTATGTAAAAATTCACTTGTTGGTCATTCATAATGAGCATTTATAATAATAAAAATTCGAAAGAGCCATTCAGTACAGGAAAATAGTCAACATTATTTAATCCAACTTGTCTGAAACATATTTAAATTCAGAACATCTAATAACACCTTGTGGAACTAATGTTCTATGGAGCATATTTTGAGAAAATCTGGTTTAGAAGAGCTCCCTCTTGTTGCATTTCGACATGATAGGTTGGCAAGTTTCTTTAAATACTGGATTAATTAAAAAAAAAGAACTTATACTAAAGAATTAGATATAGAAATGATTATAAAGGTCAGATTCACATGTTAGAAAGGGGACAAATGTAATTATATTTCCAAAATCTATTTATGGCTCAATAAGCTTATAGGTAATTAGGTGGTTGTTCATTATTGTAATTTGTGTGTGAATATGCCAGTGTGTGTGCTGTATATGTGTATGTGATGAGGAAAAAAATCACAGCCTTTTAATGTTTAGAGGAAATATCTTAGGATCAAATAGAGTTGAGTGCACATTTTGTTCTGATGATATTTTTGTGTGTGTAGATTTTTTTAGTTTAGATATGTACTGTGATTTGGCTTCTCCTAATTTCTTATTTGTAAATAACATTTCCTGAAGTTTACACTGAACTGAAAAATTCTTAGTCTTTTCTTTACTCTTAAGAAAAATAAGTTTATAAAGATTTATTATCTAGAAATAGTATTAAAGAATACTGCAATAAAATGGAATCAGAACCTTCCTTTATAACCACCAATTTGCTGTTATTATGAAAAAATTTACCACTATATGAACAAAGTACTTTTACTGTTAAATTATTTGTTACTATTTTGATATAACAGCAAAATAAATGTAGCCACTAAATTTGGCATCACCTCATATTCCTGAAATGTGTTTTGTATGCCCCAATAAAGCAAATGTGCAAAATACACATACATACTGATTGGCCCCTGATATAGAAAACTGTGTGATTGGAGATCACATTGACATTTCTTTTAGCCTCAAGCCTCTTGGCTTTTTTTGCTTATCACTTAGGGCAATGGTTAGCTCTTGTTAGAATGTAGCTGGAATTGGGCAAGGCACTAAATTTGAGGGAGGTACGAATTCATATTCAGCTTAGTGAGTCTGGGAAATTTTCCAATCCTACAATGCTGCGCCAAAGTACAAAAACAAAATGAATCTTAACCACGTAGGTGACATCAAACCATATTTATACATATATGAAGGCTCACTGACAGTATTCTTCTTCAGAAACTAATTACAATATAACATTTTTATTTCCTCCAACTTAATCTGAAAGTTTACATTTATTTTGAAATTTCTTCTATTTAAATTTCTTAATTTTCACAGAAAAGTATAATAAAATAATAAATACATATTATTATTAAAAGAAAAACTTGTCTGATATAAATATTCCACAACCATCTGGAAAAATAAATCAAAATTAGAAAGTGTAACTAAACTGAATGTTGTTAATGATGTAAGTTGCTAAAATTGCTGAGCCTTTGCTTTCATTTAAAAGCTTAAGTATTTTTCTTGCTAAAATGGGGCTATTTTAAACTTTTGAGGCTAGGGTTTATGATTAAGAGTTGATCACACACTATCATAATTTGTGCTTTTAAATCCACTGGCGGATTTAATTTATGCAGGATGATTTAAACGTTTTATTTTCTAGCCTTATAGAAAACTAAATTGAGGGGTCCTCTACTTCATTGATCAAGAATATTTATTTCTTCCAGATAAAATATTTGTGAAAATTACTTTATATCCAATTATTTTTCTCTACAAAATATTTTGCATTAGGATTTGCTATAGTTTTAGGGTTCTGAATCACAAGTGCTCCAATTCCTCCTTTTTCAAGCAATTTGATACTTTTCTTCCTTTCTGTAGTATATTTTTATATAATCATTTTTGTTAGCCCCATTAAGTAATTAATTGGAATTTTTATCTCATTATTATTTTCAAGATAACCCTATATTTTTTTATACATTTAGTAATTTTCTCTTCTTTCTTCTTTCTTCTTTCATCTTCTTATAATTATGTAGCCTTTTGCCTAAATAACCTGCCCCAAATTCTCTATACTCTTTTCTCTTTATACAACTAATTTTAACTTGTCCTGAACTCATTATACTTCCTAATATTACTCCTACGTATTTGATCAATCCATCAAAATATTCTTATTGAATACTGACAATACATGTAAAAGGGTTGATAAGAGATAATTCCTTATATGACCTCACTTACTGAGATAAGAAAGATACACACTAAATAATTAAACAGCAGCAATTAATTAAGCACGAAATTATAGTGGATATTCTCAGAGTCTCAACGCCTGTCATACCAAAAGAGCTTTTCTAGAAAAGCTGCTCAAAAGTGACTTGTTTGTTTACAATGCATTATCACTCTTTATGTCATGGGGTCTGGCTACCATGGTCTACAATGGATTGTTCAAGAAGTCTCTACAGACTGAACTAAAACACCCGTGGAAGGCCAGCAGGTTGTGAGGGGGCTTGACATGAACTCTGTCCTAATGAACATTCTATGTGGAATTCTGTAGTGAACAGAATCAGCTTCTTCCTTTTGTGACATTTGGATACCAAATATATAGGAATATTTTGGAAGTTATAACAGTAAAGGAGAAACAGAATGAAGAGATTATTTTTAGTTATGTTATCAGTAAGGGTAAGCAGAGTTTGCCACCCTAAATTATGCCTTTTGGAATATTGATTATTTTAAGCTGGTTATTTTTAAGAAACAAAATACCCAGGAGAAACCTTTGACCTTCTCCCTACCGCCTAAAAGAAATCTAGATAGAGGACCTGCTTCAGGAAGAAAGATATTGCTACAGATAACTACAGTTTAATATAAACTAGCATGTGGTAAAAAAGAACATAGCATGGCCCATTTGATAAACGTTTTGTCTGAGTCCCGTTAAAGATGGCCTAGCAAACATTTGTTTCCCAAACATTTGCTTTTCTATCTCCATGTGAATTGTGTTCCTGCCCCTTGGAAAGTCCATTGCCACAACCCCTACCCCTTCACCTTAGCTCCATAATGGCATATAAACCTTAACTGCCCAGGGCCTTCTTGGGTCTGGTTATCTTGTGGCACTCTCACATCCACATCTATAACAAACTTTGGTGATCTTTTGCTCCTGTTAATTCTGTTAATTTTATTATTAGCTCAGCTAGAATAAACTTAGAAAGTGAGAGGAAAGCTATTTTTGTGTGCATGTGTCTCAACATCAAGGAGATAAAATGACTAGAGAGGCATTTGGGCAGATTATAATATAAAAACACTCTTGATGCAAGCAATTAGCAATGGTTGAAATGGTAGATAAACATAACAAATACCTTTTTAAACTGAAAACTAAAAGAATACCCAGGGACTAATAGGCAAAAAGTAATGTGGAAGCCAGAGTAAATTTGTTGCTGGTGCTGGTATCTGTTTTGGAAATCTAGACAGTCAGACTTCGATCCCCATAGTAATGAATGGAAGATCAGGCCTTAGGCTCATGAAAGGCAGGGGTTTGGAACTGACACCTAAATTGAGTACTTAAAGGGCTGATGAAGAAAGAACTAGAAAGAATTGGTCCATATGCATAAAGATGAAGAAGATTCCATTATTTTTGGTCTAAGATCTGGGTGGAAAATAATAGCCTACTTTGAGAACTTTTAAACTTTGGATTTCAAATTTGTATTAGCTACATGGTTAGATATCTTCCTAATTGATATATCAACTTAAAACTTGAATGCAGGGCAGTGATAATTCTAGAGCATCTTGCAGAATAAAGGCAATATATCTTGAGTGATAATCTATTATTCCAAGAAATAGAGTTCATAATCCAAAATTTAAAACAGAACAATCTAAAAACCCTAGAAATTACCTACCTTCAGTAAGAAAGAGGTCATGCAAAGAACTATAAACATGAAAAATATGAAAACAATATTAAGAGTAAGAAGTTTAATTAGGAACGTCAGAAAGAGAGACTAGAGAGAGTTGGGAGAAAATATTGGAAGAGATAATGACCAAAAAATTTTTATAGGTGTTGAAAAAATATGAATTTCAGATGCAGAAAACATTCAAATCTTATGTATTATAAATATTGTCCCCTTTATATATAAATTGCAGAATTCTAAAAGGAGAATCAGAATGACAATATTTGCACTACAGATTTCTTATCACAGTAATATATGCCAGAAGACAATAGAACATCATTCAATCTGGAGAGATAATTACTATAACTTATATAACTTCAATTAGTCATTTAGAATATTATCATTCTATAGTAAGCAAAAATACATTTTCAGACATGCAAAGGCTATTACTATCAGTAGACCTTAATAAAAGAATTACTACAGAATGAACTTTAGGTATAAGAAACTTAAAACAAGTAATAAATGAGTTTACGGAGTGAGCAAGAGTGTTTAGAGATATGTGTGTGAACATGAACAGGCAATTTTATGTAAAACAAATATTATCAACAAAAATAATAGTAAATATTAATAATATCTAGTTTAAGGTATATAATACAAAGTATAACTAAGACAGCAATAACATAGTCTATGGGATAGAAGTTATTGGAATAGGCATGAATTCTACTTAAAACTACCTGTGTAGGCCACCTCACCCCACACTTCCAGACCTTTCTCAGTCTTTACGGCCTCACAGGATTTATGTTTCTATTTATAATCTGAAAAATGGTGACATTCCAACATTCTGCCCCTCATAAATGCCTTTACTTGCACTCTTCTTTCAGGCTCATTGTTCCTTTGAGTACATAGTCTGGTGGTCCTCATAGGCCCCTCAAGATTCTATGGCTTAAAGTCCCCTTTCTTAAAGGGCAGCTCTCTATCAACTTGATGTAAACTCGATGGGCAGGTTTCCAATGCGACAGAATGCTCAAGTTCTTTGCTTGAGGTTTAGTGAGTACTGAATAGGTAAAGACATGGATATTTGGTCTATCAAGTTTAGATTCCATTGCTGTGTTTTATTTCCTGAAATGCTTTCAAATTTTGTATTGGCAAGATCAGGAGAGTTTCCTGGAACTTTATGGTAGAAAAAGGGAGTGTCTGGATGAAACACTGCTATTCTCTTGTGTATAGATGGTTGTTTACTCCTGCCCTTTCCCATCCCCATCTCAGGCCCACGTCTAAAATGAGTTTATTGGAACCTTAGAGCTTTTCAGGTTACTAGGATAGAATTTTGGAGTACAATTTGGGCTCCTAGTTATAGCGCCTGCCTAACACCACTCTCTTGGGACATTTAAGTGGGGCCTTAAAGAAGGAAAGCCCTGGAGACTGCCTATCTCAACATAATAAATGTATGAGGCAAGAAGAGTTATAACATTTTTAAATAATTTGCACTAAATCAGATAACAAATGAGCCTTAAGGCAAAGAAATCTTCATTAAAACAGACTATTTTGTACATCCTCTAATTTGAACAATTTTGTGTTTAAAAGATAGATACATGCAGTTTTATTACTATTATAACTGTTACTTGTATATAGAAAGACAATAACATTACAATGATTTGGGAAAAGAGAATCAGAACACTACCCTAGATATGCAAAATAGGATGTCAGTGGACTAAAAATAAAAACAGAAATGACAGAGATTACTTTCTACTAGATAGATCTGGGATGCTCTTTCCAGGCATCTGAACTGAAGATTAAAAAATGACTACAATTCTAAATGAGTTAAGTTAAAAAGATAGGCAACATAGGACATTTTAATAAAACATTTGCCAATTCCTTATGACAATAAGAGTTTAAGATCATTGTCTCAAAAGCTTTGAAGTGCTTAGAACTTACTTCGAAGTGCTGCTCCCTTTGTGTCCTACAATGCCTCAGTGTTTGTCCAACTGCACGAGATAACTTCTATCCCTGGTATATTATGTGTATATTCAGTATCTTCATGGTGTGGATCCTTGCCAAATTGCAAATATGAACATTGTACTGAAGGCAGTATTAAAAAAAGAAGCAGTGCTGATCTATGAGGGAAATAAGAGGAGGGGTACTACCAGAATCAGCAATCAAGTAATTAACTTCTGGGCGTTTTTGATTCTGTGATAGCCAATAAAATTGATCTGTAATTGCTCCTACTTCGTTCTTTTTATCAGTCACTATTTTCCTTACTTATTGTTCAGCTATCATTGATGATAATTATGCTCATTCTGGGAGGGTGAGTCTCAAGTTCAATAAGAAAAAACTGGGAAGAGAATAGGAGGTGTGCACTGTCCAGACATACCTTCTATTGCTGCATCCCTTGCCAGCTGTCATTAGTTGAAGAATGGTCCTAATGTCCAAGACTTGTGAATGTTATCTTATATGGGAAATTATAGCTGTAATTGAGTTAAAATCTGAGATGAGATTATCCTAGATTATCTGGGTAGACCCTAAAATTACAAGTGTCCTTATAAGAATTAGGCAGAGGGAGATTTGGCACTGACACAAGATGCTATTTCAGGATGATAACTATAAAATGCAAGGAGTGCAGGTCTAGAAAGCAGAAAAGGCAAGAAAAGGGATTCTTCCATAGCTTTTGGAAGGAGCATAGCCCCATCAGCACTTAAAATTTGGCCCAGTGAAACGCATTTCAGATTTCTGACTTCCAGAACTGTAAGAGAATA
>PVKE010037021.1:0-16099 GCA_004027555.1 Craseonycteris thonglongyai | reverse complement strand
AAATTAGGGGGTCGTCTTATACGCCCGGTTGTCTTATACGCCGGAAAATACGGTACTTAGTCAAATTTACAGAGGTAGAAAGTAAAATGGTGGTTAGCAATGGCTGAGGGGGTAGGGTGGGGAGTTAAGTGTTTAATGTATAGAGTTTTGTTTAGAAAGATGAAAAATTTCTGAGATGGACAATGGTGATAGCTGCACAGCAATGTGAATATACTTAATGTCACTGAATCATACACATAAAATGATAAATTTTGTTATGCATATTTTACCATAAAAATAAAAGTTAAAAAATATGACTGATGTTATCTGATTATTATTCCCCTCTCCTGCAGAAAATTTAGAAGCCTTTTGTAGCATTCATCCCCAAACATCATATTCTGGAAACAGACAAAATGCAATACATAGCAAAATGGTGTTTCAAAAGCTGGCTTGCCTTAGTTTAAATTTTTCAATAACAAGTCACCATAGTGTCATATCCCTTCCTTCCTACTCCCTTCCCCAAATGTGGCAAGTAGGAAAAAAGAGAAATTCAAAAGTAGAGGCAACAGGATGAATTTCTATGGGACTAGAACCATTTCCAGAAGCCAGAGAGCTGCTATTCAAAGGTGGCCCATACAATGTGGCATGGGGAGAAACTCAGCTGAGTCATGAGAGAAGCCCACGTGTTGTGTCATTTGCCTCCCAGCGGCAGCACAAGCACCTGGAAGGTAACCTTCGGAGGTATGAGCACTCTTTAACATTCAAAAGTCACCTACCTCAGAAAAGTGGTTCTCAATAATGTTCAAAGCAGTCTGGGCAACCTGATGGTTCTCATGAAGTTGCAAAGCTTCAATTCTATCAACCCCACCAAGTTCTTCAATCAGAAGACACAGGTTCTCCTTCTCTAAAAGCTTCTCTGCTGCCTGGGGGTGGTGGTAGGAGAGGGAGTGAGAATGGGCAGAAGACCAAGGTGTTGCCGCTTCACCAGTGGAATTGGACCAGGGTTTGTGTCCCAGCATGGGCAGTTCCAGGTCTCTCTCTTCTCAGATTTAAATGGCCACTTTCCCAATTTGGATATTTATGTTACACATATTATACTTACCGTAGGTTTCTCTTCATTGCACAAAATGCACTATTTCCTTTGCTGAATATGTTGCCACCCACAAATGTATTACTTTTACTATTTAGTAAATATCCCTCATTAACTAATAGAAATTGTTTTAAATAACAGTTTGAAAGAATGTTCAAGTAAAGCTAGGTAAATGCAGGGGTTCTGGCCCTATACTTCCTGAAAGCCTTGAGAGATAAGAGAAGAGGCTCTTAGGAACCACACTATGGCAAATAATGAAGTCCCTGAACACAAATAATGTGAGGATTTAACCCAATGCTGGTCATTGGGCTTATCATCCAGGACTATTCATTTACTCCAACATATGTCCATATACGATGGGTGAAGCACCTCAAACTAGAGATTCAGATGTGATTTAGAGGAGACCTGTTGTAACCTGCACTATTGGGAAGACAAGTAAATAATTGCTATGGTATAGAAAGTGTAATATAGTACACAGTCAGAGGTTGAAGTTATAGATGTGTACAGAAGGCTCGGGATGTAACATAAGGTCTTAAAATGAGCAATACTGTGCCAGGTTGATCATAGGATAATGACATTTCCTAAAGGAGAAATGGTGAGGACAAAGTTTTATGTTGCATGTTATAAGACAAGGGAGTAGTTCAGCCAAACAGCATATTTGGGGGAAGCAGAGAGAATTAAAGAACAAACTTTGCTGCCATGCCCAGAAAGGCTTTGCTTGCTATTTTGAAAGCAGTAATAAAACCTCCTGTGGATCAAATTCAATATTCTTCACTCCATATTGTTTACCCTATGAGAGTTTGCACTGTATGCTTAAGCCTTGATACCCTCTAGTCCTCTATCTGTAGGTGCAAAATGAGTTACTGGATTTAAGTAAAGAAACTAAGAAAGGGATCAACATGCTAGGTTAGCCTCAGAGAGAAAACTGGGCTATAGGGGACCAACCAGGGCAGCAGGAGCTCTGGAGAAGGATTTTGGACCCTAACAGCAAATGACCCCAAAGTTACGTCAAAGAACCTCAGCTGCACTCTGCTGCCCATTTGAAGGTTTTTTCCTATTTCATCTCAATCTTTCTGTCTCTGACAGGGGCTTCACCAGTCCATTAGAGGTGATTTGCTCAGACTCTCCCAGGAAAAATCCCGAGTGTTTACTTTAAAGCAAGCAGATGACATTATGTTTCTATAGCCCGGGGGTGTGCTTTCATGGGTTTGGTATGTCCAGTTTTGTCTACTGGCTGCCAAGTCTCTACTCTGAGTGTGATGGGCTCAAAGTCTCAGTATCTCACTGGGCTGCTTCTAATCTGTTTTTGACTCAGGTTTGTTCTTTCCAAGACACATGGAAAGGGTGCTTCAAGTGAGTTTTCAAAAGAAGCTATCTGGTGTTACTTTGAAACTTTCAAAAGGACCTCAACCAAGATGGTCCCAGATGATCCCTGCCTCTTGGTATTCACAGCTTTGTGTAGGCTTGGGCTGATCTGTGTAACCAATAGGGTGTTGAAATGTTCCCCTTTATAGATCCTAGAAGACATGAGGGCTTGTACCTTGCTTTCTTAGTTTATGTGTTCCAGGGAAAGGCAGATGCCGTGATATGAGGACATTTAAGCAGCCCTATGAACAGGTCCGTGTGGTGAGAATAACTTCCCAAGAATGTGAGTGAGCCATCTTGGAAGCTGATCCTCAAGCTTCCATCAAGCATTCTGATGAGATCACAGCCCCAATTGACCTCTTGAACATCACGAGAGTCCCTGAGCCAGAATCATTCAGCTAAGCTGATCCCAACCCCAGAAACTATGTGAGATAATAATAAAGGCACTAAGGAGTAATTTGTTATGTAGCAATCTAGAATGGACACAAATAATATAAAATATTGGCTTAACTTACCTTTATTTCAGAAATAAGCCTTTCTAGAATTCTGATTCAAGGCTTTGTGGTCCATTTTCTCAGCCATATATAGTTGAATGGAAAAGGAACTCTAGTGTGGCTCCTTAAGATATATCCCCACGAACTTGTTGCTCCTTTAAGTATATCCTGTTTTAACCTTCTAAAGAGCCAGCCATGTGGCTCACTGACTATTTTTTTCCTGCTTCAAACCATTGAATGGTTACTCCATCTCACTTAGAGTAATACAAGGTTCTCAGAGACCGTATGTGATCTGGCCCCTGGGTGCCTGGCACCTCATCTTCCACCACCTTCCATCCCTTTGCTCTGCTCTGGCCACACTCTCCTTCTTGCTCTTCCTTTTACCTAGAATGTTCTTCCCCAGGTACCTACAAGACTCACTCATTTCTTTGAGGTCTTTGCTCAGATGTTATTCCTTGGAGAAGTTTCTAACTGTGGCCTATAAGAGATCACTATCCCCTTCCCAATCCCAGCCATCAGTGGCAACTTCTTTATCAAATATATTTACCCATAACTCCCCACCTGATGTGTCGAGTCCCCCTCTCCACTGCTATTAATACATAAGCTCTATGAGAGCAAGAATTTTGCCCTGTTGTATCTTGAGCATCTAAAACAGTGCTGGGAACAAGAACACTCATTTGAGAAAATGAAGATAATGAATTTTCTTTGAAAAGCCTCTTGTTAATTGCTCTGGACAGAGGGAGGGTATTGGGGGGTTGACAGGAAAGGGAACCCTACTTGGGTTTTAAGAACCACATTGAATATCTTCAGTTTGGAGACTGCTATTTAGAAACCAACCTGTTGAGAGCAGCTCACCTGGAGGAGAAAATTGATGATGTCGAGGATGATGATGATGATTTTGGTGTCTTGGATGGACAGCAGGTTCACCAGTGGCTCCAAGACCCCAGAGTGGATCAGCAGGATCAGCTGGTCCATGGTGCCCCCAGATGTGAAGTTAGCCACTGTCCAGACAGCCTCTTTTTGGACTTTAAAATCTCCCTGCAGAAAGAGAATACTTACATTCTTTACAGATCCTGAAGAACTTAAATATGGTGATGCTAACTTGGTTCCATTTCTAGGCAGGGTGGGGACAGCCAGGACTATACATGCAATTTACACAGAATACTTTGGCAACTTGCCTCTAGTTCTGGAGCAAAAGACAGCATCTTTGAGAAGCCAAAGAAGAGGCAGGCAGACTCATACAGGATTTTAGAGGGAGTTTCCAAGTTCATACTGACTCATTTCCTTAAGTCAGGCTATGGGAAAATTAGAACCAACAGAAACCAATCCAGGTAATTGAGATAGATAGGAATTATACTTAGATTTTTAGTTTCTAGTGGCTTATGTCTATATTTCTAATCTTTCTGCCCCAGTTAAAACTTTGGATAAGAAGATCCATAGTTACAAAGCTGAGTATATAGATGTGATCTTGGGACTGAGCCAGGACCAGAGGCAGCAGAGGAAGGCCACTGAAATATCACTCAGTGCACCTCTTACATTTATGAGAAGCACTTGGCCCAGAGATATGGTGGTCATTACCATGGATCCTTCTATCCCCGTGCAGGAGGAGTTATTCCCATTTTGTGTCCTGGGAAAACTGTGACCTCAATTTAAAGCAAAAATAAAAAACCAAACAACTTATGACTCCAAAGATAGAGTTTGAAATAAGATTACTTCTTGATTCATGTTTCTTATTAGAATATACACAGACTCACAGTAGATACAGGATAGGAAGCATCTAATACATTGGAAGATGCTATGGTTTGGGTTTCACACCTGCCCTAGATTTTCATACTTAATGAAAACTTGGAAACCCACCATCCAACCTCAGAGCAGAAACACCTAAGCAGGAAATCATAGCTCAAGCTTGTCTAACCCCTAGCTTGCAAGCCACATGCAGCTCAGGATGGCTTTGAATATGGCCCAACACAAATTCAGAAACTTTCTTAAAACATTATGAGATTTTTTGGTGATTTTCTTTTTCTTTAGCTCATCAGCTATCATTAGTGTTAGTGTATTTTATGTGTGGCCCAAGACAATCCTTCCAATGTGGCCCAGGAAAGATGAAAGGTTGGACACTGCTGTATTAAGAGGTAGCAAAAAAGAAATGCTAACAGTAGTAGTCCTGGGGGAGGGAAGTGAAAATCAGGAGGAAGAAGGAAGCTTTATTGTATTTCTTCTTTTATATTTGGATTTTCTGTGTATATTACCACTTTAATCAATGTGATTTTTATACTGAAAAGGCCACCTTCTTCCAGTATATAATATCACCATAATCAGATTATGTTTTTCCTCCTAAAACAAAACAAACCTTTTTTCTCTTCGGTAACTAGAGAATAGGCAGCACATTCTTTTAACACTACATAGATATAGGCTGTTATTAACCACATAAAGATTTTTCTGGATATTTGAGCTGTGGGGCTACCTTTTCATTGAACAATGCTTGTTCAGTCTTCTATATTTTTCATGGGTTATCCAAAATGGGATGTCCCTTCTTTTTTTTTTTTTTTTTTAGGGAGAGGTAGGAGATGAATATTTCATAGCTTTGTTGTGATCTCAATTTGTGTTTAAATTCCTGAAGGAGTTCTATACAGGGCCATTAGACTGAGTGTGCTACTTACATTTTTTAGCAGAGCCACCAAGGGGGGCAGATTGTTGCAAGCAATCAGCTGCTGGATGTGCTGGTGGGGCCCCGCGGCCACATTGCTCAGGGCCCAGGTTGCCTCCTTCTGGATAGAGGACCTGGGATGCACCAGGAGTGAGGGCAGCACGCTCAGCAGGCCTGCATCAATGGCCACCTGGGTCTGGAGATCCGTTCCTGTGACGATGTTCCCCACAGTGCGCAGAGAAGGGGTCTGCAAGACAATGCTAGAAGTGTAACCAAGCATTGGAAGGTAACAATCACACCAAGACCTGTGCCCTCCCAAACACTAGTCATACTATGCTGAGGGCTCTCTGGAAACCTGTGAACAATTATGTCCATGAACCTCATTAAGTCAGTGCTTTGATGGCTGTTTATATAACTTAAAGGTATTTGCTAACCTCCCAGTAGTTCTTGCTCAAATGTAATAAAAGGTCAAGGGATACTTTTATCAAGAAATGATGCTCTCCCTTTCACATCCTTAGATTGGGAAAACGGAGAAATTAATTAGTGTTTATAATGTAATCATGTCTACTGAATTTATATTTAGCACCAGCGTCAAGTTTCTGTTGTATGTTTAATTGGAGCTAATGAGATCCCAATGGCATTTGTTGGTATCTTGACAAACCCTCCTCTGAATAACTCTGAAGGTCCCTAGGAGGGGTCTATAATTGAGCTCAAGACAACTGTAGACTGGATTTATTTATTATTATTATTTTTTGTACTGTAATGACAGCTTAGCATAGCCCATCAACAGTTCTAGAGTTTTCCTAGCCTATTATGCTGGGTTTCTGCTATCCAAGTGACAGGTAGAAGTAGTGCTATAGGACAATCACAGCCTTGTCAAGACTGGCAATTTGGCCCAAACCCCCAGAATAAGCAGCTCCTTAGATTTTCTTCATACCCTCCATGCCACCATCACTATCCCCAAACTAACCTTGACATCTGAGGAATTCTATGCTAACCTTGGAATAGATGGTGTACAGTATTAGGCATAGAAATCACAAGAGGCACCCACATTTTAAATTACATTTCCAAGAAGTATATTATGTGACATGTTTTATAACATAGAAAAGTATCTGATATTGGTTTTACTTACTTTTTACCTATATCTGAAGTAGTCTTAGAGAATAAATTGGGGAGAGGTTAAGAGGAATTTTCCTTTATACTTTAGTAAGAAATTCAGATGTTACAAGAGCTTTACATTAATACACCCACACACATCCTGTATAAGCCAGCTTGTTAACAGCTACTCATATTGACAACTGGAAGGAAAGGCCACACAATAATAGTTCACTGGGTGGAGGGATTATAGACAATTTTGATTTGGTGCTTTTCTATATTTTCTACTTATCAGATTAAGAAAAAGTACATTACTTAATACCCACTAGGATTTTGAATCAAAATAGATTCAAATGTTTGGCTTAGAGAGTGGCAGAGCCCAGGGAAATGCAGACTGCAAGTTTTGTTTGCAGTAGAGAGAGCTGAGTGTGGGAGACCTAGTAGGGAAAGAACAGACTTGCTAAAGTGGACATGATGCATTACTCTAAACAGCAGGCTTATACAGAGACAGATGGGACCCAGAACATTTACCAAGACATTGAGTTCTGAGTTGGTCATGAGCTCAACCAGCCTGGGCAGGACCCCTGTGTCAACCACTTGGCCGATGCGCTCGTTGCTACCATCAGTGAGGTAGGACAGGGCCCAGCAGGTGTCAGAGAGGACCTCATTGTCCTGGTGCTGCAGGAGGTGGACAAGGACAGGCAAAATCTGCTTGACAGCTCTTCTGCAAGGGTACGGGTTCTTGTTCCGGCACAGGTTGGACAAGGCCCATGTGATGTTCCGCAGAAATGTAATCTGTAAGGAAAGACTACTTCTAGCATCAGGAACAAAGAAGAAAAAATGCAAATGACAGTGTGTCCTTGCCATCTTTGATCAATATTATTGAATAGCATGAACCACAGCATTTGAGCTTCAGATAGGAATTTGTCCTTGGTAGTGATATATGCTAGAGACACAGAGAATGAGCTTTACGCTTTCCGTGCAAATATTAGATAGAGGTTTCCTTATATTCTTCAAAATGTCCTTCCCCACTCCATTCAGCTGTTGACCTAATTTCATGTTTCACTGGCAAAACAAAGACAAAGCAGGAGTTCCTTGTCCTTGCCACCAGTCTATAACTAACTTGTCATACCTGTACTTCTGATCTTCTATTTGGAGGGTCACGCTTTCTACCCTGCCTGGAATCACCTCTGATTCCATCATTTTTCAACTTTAAAAATTCTGTCCCCAGGATCATCAGTCTCTCCTGGATCACTCCCACCAGTATTGAAACACACTCTGCAACCTTACCCTTTGGCATATCTCCAATTACCCCCATCTTCCATTTTTCAGAGTCCATCCTCAAGAAGGCATCGATATTGACTATCTACCTTGTATTCACAGCTTCCCATCTGTACTTCTACCTCATCTAATATGGTTTCTGCCCCTACTTCTTCATAGTTAGTGATGAAATCAGCTCCTTCCAGGTCACCAAATTTCAAAGCTGCTTTCCTGTCCTAAATTTACCACCCCTCTCAGTTGTATTTAGGAGACACTTGTTTCCTTCTTAGCATCTGTGACACTCCACGCCTGGTTTTCTGTTGTTGAATGAACTGTTATTTCTCAGTGTTCTTGGCAGGCTCTGCCCAACTTATGAATGGCGAAGCCCCAAGGACTTGGGTCTGGGGTCTCCTCACACTCTAAGTCAGGAGTTGGCAAACTTTTCTGTAAAGGACCAGATAGTAAACATTTTCAGCTTTGTGGGCCCATAGGGTCTCTGTTACAACTAGTCATCTCTGCCCTTGTAACACTACAAAAGCCACAAACAATATGTATGTAAATAAATGGGCATGGATATGCTCTAATAAAACTTTATTTATAAATGCAAACAACTGGCTGGGTTAGGTCTGCTGACCCCCGCTCTAGTTGGTCTCGCTCAGCTGGATGATACTGGTGCACATTAGTTAGAGCAGCATAGCCATCCACCTAACGTTGCTGCAATGGTGCCACTCAGATCAACTTAGTATGTACAGCTAAGATTCTGATTTCATTTCCCCTCCATTGTCCTTGTTTCTCTAGGAGGACAGTCATCTAAAGCAGAGGTGTTGAACATTTTGGCCTGCCTGGGTCATACTGGAAGAATTGTCTTGGGCCACGCATAAAATACACCAACATTAACAATAGCCGATGAGCTTAAAAAAGAAGGTCGCACAAAAATCTCACATTTAAAGAATTTGTGTTGGGCTGCATTCAAAGCCATCCTGGGCCGCAGGTTGGACATGCCTGTTTTAAAACAACCAGAATCTGGGGGCATCCTTGCTTTTCTCCATCTAGTGCAGTGCTCTCCCAGGTCCATCCACTTCACCATCTCCCTCTGCTCTAATCCTACAATAGGCAGCCGAAGTGTCTTTCAGGAAGATCAGACCAAGTCACTTCCTGCCTTGATATCCTCCAAAGTCTTCTTTGTGCCACCAGGATGATGTTCAAGTCCCTTGCCCCACTTGCCATCTTACACTGCTCTCTCTCACAAGTCTCCGTGGGCATACCAGCCTTTCTCAGGTTTATTCAGGTCTTCCCCCCCCCCCCCCCCTTTGAGGACTGAGTGCATATTCCCTTGGCTTTTGGAAGCTAACTTCTCTTCATTTTTGTTTGAGGCAAAGCTAGAACCCAAATTCATTTTCCAATCCAGGGAATCCTCTATTGTTGCCACATCAATCAACTGTGACTCTAAGCTTTTAACCTGGACCCTATCACCAAGGAACAGAATGAAGAGCTTCACCATCTACTTTGGCAAGAATATAAATTGAGAAAACCTTAATGGACTTCCTCCAACACCCTTAAAAGAAATATCAGCACTACTGTCTGCTGAAGACAAATTTGGGTCAATTTCTACCCAAAGTGATAGTCCCAGGACTTTTTTATAGTTGCTGTCATAAGGGGCTAGGCAGCAGCCACATGGACTAGCATTGATTTGGAAGTACTTCCCCAGTTTCCCAACTTTGGAAACTTACTACCTAGCTAGTTTTTCTAATTTAAACACACTCACTGGTATGTTTGATGAAACCAGAGCCAGCAGATGTGGGATGGCATTGCTCAAGATAACAAAGTCTCTGAATTCTGGGCCATCACCTACAAATAGATAAGAACATGACATTCAAAGAGAGAACAAAGAATCCTGGGGTCAATGACTAATTTTTAAAAAGTCTGTGCAAAGGATGAGAGGCCAAAACTCATAGCTGTTTTGGACAAGTAGGTTGGATAGCCCTGAACTAGATCCTGGGTTTCCAACGTGTTGGTTGAGTTGTCAGCCTGAGGTGGGGCGCAGGCACCACACAGCAGACACGGCCATAAGCAGGGTCTGTGGACACAAGGAGACAGCCAGCTGGGCCCAAGCAGGGCTCTCTGCGTGCTAATCACATTGCACAGCACAGTTCTCAGGAAGATGGCCATTACTGACCAAACTGTCTTCCCAGAGGACTTTGGCCCAGGGCAGTAACTTCCCAATGCAACGCAGAACCAAGTCTGGGAGATGGATAGGTGCTAGCCATCAGCTATTTGAGACTTTGGCTAGAACATCAATTATAGACCCTAGAAGTCTCAGTATGTGATTCTTCAACCATCAGACAAGGCATAAGTTACATTTTATTGCTGAATTTTGCTTGTCTCTTACTGAACCTGGCAAAATGAGAGACCAAGTCTCTACAGTGGATGCTTTATTTCTGCAAGCACTTTAAAAGCAGACTGATTTTATATTCTGTGTTTGCTAATCCCAATATCTGAAGTCCTTGGAGGTCTAATCAGATTGTTTGTTTCTGCTGACTCAGTCTTGGTGGGGTGTCGAGTCTTTGAACTTGAAAATGCTAATATTTGGCTGATCTTACTTTGTCAAAATCCCAAGGGACCCAATTGAGTTCATTCACCCCAGAGAGCATTGTATTTCTATGCAGCCAGAAATCCGGGAGTTGCCAAGTTTGTAGCACATATTCATATTCCAGCTCATGCTTTCCTGGACCACACAGGGAATATAGCATCAAGTCCCAAATCTATAAGGCCAATATTAGGATTGTGCTTCTAGGGGAAACTTACCCCAAGGTAAGGAAAATTTTTTTGTATGTTCCCTTGGCAACTCTCATTGGAGGTAGAATTCTTTTAGGGTCTTGGGTTATGTAAGGGTCTGTCAAAAGCCCCCACATTGCATGAGCCAGAGGCTTGCCTTTTTTCCCTGAAGCCATCAAGATCTGAGACTGTAGGACCCAGTATTGACAGAGGCTGGCCCCTATGTAGCCTATAACTTCAGTATATACTGCATTATTTAGTTTTAGCTTCCACTTTTGGCCTCTGAACTTGACTCAAATTTGGAAAAGCCTGTTGTACTTTCTCCAGCATTTCTAGGCATTTATACTTCAAAGTAGCAAGCCTACAATACCACCCAAAGGACTTCCATAGCATGCCACATACCAGGCCCACTATTTTCTTAGCCCCCTGAGGGGAGAGCCTCACCTGCTATATTACCCAGGGCCCACACTGCCTGTTCACACACAGTTATATGTGGGGAAGACAGAAGCTCTACCAAGGGCTGGATGGCTCCTGCTTCCACAACAGCTCGAGTCTGCTCCGAGGTCCCTGAAGCAATGTTGGTCAGAGCCCAGGCTGCTTCAAATTGCAAGCAGGGATGAAATGATGACTTCAGGAACTCCACCAGCCTGGGAATGAGCCCTGCTTCAACTATCAGTTTTAGAGGAGGGTTCCTTTCCCGGGATAGTATTTTTCTTTGCAATGAAAGAGAAAAAAACAAACAAACAATAACTCATGTGAATCAGGTATTAAGAACCTCCTTTTTGGATATTCTTGGCATTCCTAACTATCACTCAAGGCAAAGAGCAGGACCAGAGCTATTGAACGTCCTAGAGTTTAGCCTATAGCATTTTGCAGTGATGAAGCAACATTTTTCCCTTCAGGTATTATCTATCACTGAGTTTCCTATAGAGGCCAATATAAATTAAGCAATTCATCTCTGACAGTACTTGAATCTTAAGTTGTTCTCAAGGACAGTGTAAAAGAGATATTTAGTCCTACTTTTGGATAGACCAGCCTTTTATTTTTCTTTTTAAAGATTTATTTTATTGTTTTTGACAGAGAGAAAGACAGAGAGAGACAGACAGGGAGAGAGAGAGAGAGAGAGAAAAAGAGAGAGAGAGAGAGAGAGAGAGAAGGGGGAGGGCTCAGAGCAGTCTCCATAGTTGTATGTCATTAGTTTTCAACATAGTTTCATTCTACACAGGTGGATGTGGGCTGCACAGGGTGGGAAGTGGGCCAGGGGCCTCCCACATTGGAAGCTCATCTCAGTGGGAACCAAACTGGGGGCCTCCTGCATGGGAAGCACAGCTCAGTTCAGCATATGGGTCTGCGTGAGCTGGGGCCAGGACTCTATCCTCAGATTCTGGGGCTGCAAGGTGAGTGCTTAACCTGCGGAACCATCCAGCACTCCCTAGCATTTCCTTATATTGTGTAGGCATTTTGCCACTACCAAGAAACCAAATAAACCACTAGAACTCATTTCTAGCTATGAACCTGTCAACAGCAGAAGTCTCTTTGGTGATACCTGGCAGCATGGGTGGCCTGGAAACATAGATCTGGATCTGAGGCATTCACACCATTGATTATTTCTTGCAGGGTGAGGTTGACCTGCAAGGAGACACACATTCAGGTCAGAGTCTTTGATAAAAGGAACCATAAAGGTCATCTAGTCTAGCCATTTACCTGATTAGAACAGGCTGGCTTGAACAGTATGGCCCAATTTGCATTCTGGTCTATATTAGGGGAGAGAAAAGCATTTGGTGGTTTCATAAGTCTCAGAGATTTTTGGGACACTCCTCATGCTCTAGGGGACAGGTAATTCCTATCAGTACTTGAATCCTCAGCACTTTTTTTTTTTTTTATCACATGAAGTAAGAACATGATAATGGATGTCAGCAAAAATGGTGAATGGCTTCCAAATACTCTTTTCTGTAACTGCAACAAGAAAACTGACAATAGTCAGTATCAACTTTTTCAAACTCTAAAAATGCACCAAAGGCTTTCAGCCATTTGTTTTATTCAAGCCTAAAAGAGTTTTCCTAGTCAAGAAAAATGTCTAGATGTAAGTAAGAACAGGGAGCATTATGGCATTTTGCCTTACCTTCTCCCCACCCACCCTCCAGCTTCATGGCATCCCTGAAGACAGACAGCTCAGCAGCCACTGGAGGAGGCAGAATAGGTGGTGCTCCTTTAGATGGAAGCCAGGATGGCTCAGTGGGTTAAGCGCTCACTTTGCAGCGCTGGGGACCAGGGATTGAATCCCGGCCCTGATCCATGCTGAACTGGGAGCTCCCCCAGTTCAGTTCTCTCTGTCTCTGTATCTCTCTCTCTCTCTCTCTCTCTGTCTGTCTGTCAAAAATAAATAAATAAAAAAATATATTAGAGTCTCATTCCCAGAAAATTAATATTTGACCTGTCTGGTCGTTTCCTGGGAGATCCCATTTGTAAGATTCTCTTTATTTTATCTGACTCAGATCTCACACAATGCAGAAGTCTTTTCCATAAGGGCATTTGCTAGAGGAAGATGTTTAACTTCACAGCTGCTTGGGGAGAAAAGAGGGTGTTGAATAGCAGTTGAGACCAAGAGTAGACTAAACTTAAAACTTAAAAGGAAAAGCTAGGGAATGTTAATGGGGCTTTGAAATCTCAGATAGTCCTGAAAATCTAGAAGGCCATGTGCATGCATGGGGCCCTGCCCGTGCTTATAGAAGACTGAAAAGGCCCTGAGCTCTCATCTCTGACTTTGATGCTATATATGCAAGCAGGAAGTGAAGATTTAAGGCAGGGTTGTCAACTGCTCTGCTGAGCATTGAAGGCATGGCCCAACGTGCACACAGAACCCTTGGCAAAGAATGGGTGATTTTTGGTTCCATGTGTTTAAGGAAATCTGTCTAATCATTAGTTGACCACTAAGATAACTGAGCACTCAGTGACCACACATAACCAAGAATACAGACTTTATAGAAGTTATTGAACAAACAAACAAAAACCAGCCACAACACAAAAAAGGAACCCTGGGCTAAAGGGTATCTTATATTCAAAGTTGCCACATTATTATACTGGGTGGGGGTGCCCCCAAAAAGTATACACATTTTAAACAATGTTATCTATGTATTACTTTTTGAAGTTGAATTCAATTACAATAGCAATGTATAGTATAATGTTTGCTCAAAAGATTGCATTCATTAAATGAATGCTAGTGTTATTGTGCCACAGGTAGGACAATCAAAGAAAGTGGCAGAAACACGGTTGTTGTTTGAGGAGCGTAGGATTACTTAGAGGTGATATTTGAAATTCAAGAACTTTGTGGAAATATGGCAATGAAAGCATGCATACGCAACAGAACCTCCAACATGCCTAACAACTGCACGTATTTGTGATAAGTTTGAGACGCTGGTCAACTGAAATGGCATGTGCACCTATACAAATGAACACTATGATGAATGTTGCTCAACATTAGTTTGCCGTGATCGGAAGTGTCTAGATGCTGATGGCAACCACTTTGAGCACCTATTGTGATTGCAGCTATCAAACATGACTTATATTCATCTTTTGTTATCAGTATAGATTGAGTGTTACAATTTTAATAGTTTTTTTCCTTTCTTCAAATGTGTATACGGTATATTTTTTTGGCACCCTCTGTATTATTGAAAATGAACAGTTGTCTAAGAAACTACAAGACATGCAAAGTATGCCATGCACACATGAAAAAAACAAACAACCAACCAACAGAAACTGTCTCTGAGAAGCCCAAACACTGACCTTACTAGACAAAGACTTTATGTTCAATGTAAAGAAGTGTTCCTCAGTTTTTTTGGCACCAGAGACTGGATTAATGGAAGACAATTTTTCCATAGACTGGGGCAGGGAACGGGGATGGTTTTGAGATGATTGAAGCACTAGATGCAGCTTAATTGTTACTTACCATTCATTATAGGGTTTTGATATGAGTCTGCAAGCAATAGATATTATAATCTCTGTGCAGTCAAGCCTCTCTGCTAATGTTAACCTGTATTTGCAGCCACTCCCCAGCACTAGCATCACTACCTTAGCTCCACCTCAGATCATCAGGCATTACATTCTCATAAGAAGCACACAACATAACCCCTCACATGTGCAGTTCACAAAAGGGTTCGTGCTCCAATGAAAATCTGATGCCATCATTGATCTGACAGGAGGCGGAGCTCAGCTGGTAATGTCAGCGATGGAGAGCAGTTGTTAATATAAATGGAGCTTCACTCAGTTGCCCACTGCTCACCTTCTGCTGTGTGACCTGGTTTCTAACAGCCTAGTCCACGGCCTGGGGTTGGACCCCTGACATAAAGGAAACCATGTCTAAATAACTAAAGGAAAGCATGGGAATGATATCCCACCAGAGAGTATTGATGAAGAGATAGAATTTATAAATATGAACCAACTAGAAATTCTGGAATTGGAAAGTATAATAACTGAAATGAAAAATTCACTAAAGGGGCTCAAGGGCAGAAGTGAACACACAGAACAAACAATTAGTAAATTTGAAGATAGGTCAATTGAGATTATCCACTCTAAGAAAGATAAGAAAAAAAAGAATAAAGATGAAAATTAACAGATTCTTAAAGATCTGTGGGATACCATCAAGCATATCAACATTGATGCATAATAGGATGAAGAGGAGAGAGAAAGGGGCAGAAAGTATATTTGAATAAATAATTCCCCACAATTTACCAAATTTGATGAAAATTAATCTACACATTTGAGTAGCTCAAAGAACTCCAAATAAGAAAAACTTAAACCCACTCCCAGACACATCATAATCAAACTGTTGAAAGCCAAAAACAAAGAGAGAATCTGAAAATCAGCAAAAGAGAAGCAACTCATCACACGTAAGTCTTCAGTAAGATTAAAAACTGATTTATCTGGTGCTGGGGAAAATTGGAAAACCACATGCAAAAGGATGAATGTGAACTGCAACCTCTCACCATATACCAAAATTACCGGTAACTCAAAATGGATTAAAGACCTCCAAATAAGAAAGGAAACAATAAATTGCATAGAAGAAAACATTGGCACTGAACTTATAAACCTGGGGTTCAGGGAGGACTTTATGAATCTGATCTCAATGACAAGGGAAATAAAAGCACAAATAAATGAATGGGACCTTATCAAGCTAAAAAACTTCTGCACTGCAAAGAAAACCATCAACAAAGCAAAGAGGCAACCAACCAACTGGGAAAAAATATTTGCAAACAATGCCTCTGATAAGGGGCTAATATCAAAAATATACAAAGAACTTGTACAACTCAACAAGAAAAAACAAGCAATCCAATTAAAAAATGGGCAGATGACCTTAACAGACACTTCTCTCAGGAAGACATACATATGGCCAACAGA
>PVKE010037020.1:0-16097 GCA_004027555.1 Craseonycteris thonglongyai | reverse complement strand
AAGCTTCTGCACAGCAAAGGAAACCATCAACAAAGCAAAGAGGCAACCAACCAACTGGGAGAAAATATTTGCAAACAATGCCTCTGATAAGGGGCTAATATCAAAAATATACAAAGAACTCATACAACTCAACAATAGAAAAACAGGCAGATGACCTTAACAGACACTTCTCTCATGAAGTCATACATGTGGCCAAGAGATATATGAAAAAATGCTCCACCTCACTAGCAATTAGGGAATGCAAATAAGAACCACAATGAGATACCTTCTTACACCTGTTAGAATGGCTATAATCAACAAGACAAGGGATAACAAGTGCTGGAGAGGCTGTGGACAAAAAGGAGCCCTCATACACTGCTGGTGGGAATGTAAACTGGTACAACCACTATGGAAGGCTGTATGGAGATTCCTCAAAAATTTAGGAATGGAATTACCATATGACCCAGCCATCCCTCTACTGGGTATCTACCCAAAAAACCTGAAAACCTTAATCTGCAAAGATGTCTGTACCCACATGTTCTTTGCAGCACTGTTCACAGTGGCCAGAACATGGAATCAACCAAAATGCCCTTCGATAGATGACTGGATAAAGAAGTTGTGGTACATTTACACAATGGAATACTACTCAGTGATAAGAAATGAGAAAATACAGTCATTTGTGACAACATGGATGGACCTTGAGACCATCTTATTAAGCGAAATAAGTCAGACTGAAAGAATCCAGAAACATATGACCTCACTTATAGGGGGAATATAAAACTGAAAATAACAAAGACACAGAGACCTATGGACACACTCAATAGCTCGGTGATTGCCTGCGAGATGGGGTGGAGGGAGGAGGGGGAGTCGGGTGGGGAGGTGGGAGTGGGCACCAGCATTATGGACACACTCAATAGTTTGGTGATTACATGAGGAAAGAGGAGGAGGGGAGAGGAAGAGTTGGGTTATGGGGAAGCGAGAGTGGACACCGGATATATGGTGATGGAAGGGGAATTGATTCTGGGTGGTTAGCACATAATGTGATGCATAAATGATGTGATGTGGACTTGTACATCTGGAAACTATCTAATTGTTACCAATCAATGTCACCCCAATAAAGTTGACAATAAAAAAAAAAGAGAAGAATTTGGTGTATTGCCATACCTTCCCAGAGCTTGGTGCATGTAATTGTTCACTAGTGGTTGTTAAATAAATAAATGAATAAATGAATGAGTGGTCGTCCATTCTCTGTTGTGTATACTGATTCCTCTTCTTTCTGCCTTCTCATGTATAAAAATTGGGATAATTATATCTCTCATAACTATTTCTCAGTGTTATGAGGATTAAAAGAGAAAATGTATATAAATGACATTTATAAATCATAAAAAGACATGTGAGAACATCTCTTATTATTATTGTGCCCTCATTAATAGGATTTATTCTTTCATCTGAGGTAAAGAATGCCTTCGGAAATATTGCTGTTAGGACAGATCCAATGAGTAGTAAACAAACCCTAGACACTCAGGGGTGGCGAACCTTTTGGCGACTGAGTGCCAAAGTTTATGAAATAAGAGTATACTCGCTTGACTCGTGTCCCAACCCATCGAGTGAGATAGAGGTATTGATTATTTTTATGTCTATAAGAGCATAAACAATAATTTTTTAAATGGTATTCATAGCTCCGCATGCCGAAATAATTGCTCCACATGCCACTTTGGGCACACGTGCCATAGGTTTGCCACCCCCGCCCTAGAGGTTTAATGCACAGTAGAGTGAAATTAGACATCATTGTATCATAATCATCAAACTTGCTAAGAGACTAGAACCTAATTATTCAAACCATTAAAAAGGAAGGGTAATTATGTAACCTGATAGAGGTAATAATGATTGTTACAATGGCAAGCATATTACAACATATAAATGTATCAAATTAACTGAGATTGAACAAATTTGTGTTATTCTGATTAACGAAAATTCAAGAGGACTTAGATGAGAGTTGTAAAATCACTGGCATTCTTGTGGGGTTTCTCAGGATAATCTGGGATTTGCATTTTGTAATCTTAACTCAAGTCCCAGGAAAATTTTAACAAAATAATTCTTACCTAAAGTTATCCAACCCTAAAACTGAATCCATATTCAATAATGTCTTTTCTCATACTGTAAGATTCTTTTCCTGAAGTTTCTTTGTTTTTGGTGGCAGAAAGTCATCCACCTTCTTTGTTAACTAGTTTATCATGGAAACACAGAAATACAGTTTGGGAACTTACCAAATTAGGAAGGGTTTTTATTTTCTTGCATTCATCTACTGGTTTGGGAAGGTCGGGGGGAGGGTCATCTTTTGGAGTACTTCTACAAATTCTCTGAAAGTAGAGTATAAATGAATATTATTTTTCAGAGTTAAACTTAGGAAATATACAAATCCAAAAAGGAAGTAATTTCCCAAAAGTTCTCCAGATAGTGCTGTCTCAGAATTAGAAATAAGATAATTTCTTGACACCTACTTCAAAAAGTTAATCATGAAGCTATTTTTGCAAATTATGTTGATTACAATACATTACAAACACTATCCAGTTTCACATATTTGTCCTTTAGTCTGATCAGATAACATTTAAGAAACAAATTATCTTTATGTAGCTCTGAAAATTCTTTAGTTGTACAGTGGTCTGGCTTGGACTAGTGTTTTACTGAAAAGAAAGTAGCAAAGTAAGAGGAAATAAGTAGAGACTGGTGTCATCTTGTCACAGAATGTGTCTTGGATCACTGATGTGCATTTGAACTTGGGCAAGTTGGCAGCCCTGGCCCACACTCACTGCTTTCTGCCTCAGGTCCGTAGCACAGTAGAATACTCAGTGTCCTTCCACATATGACCACACAAAAGGGAGAAGTGTTTACCTTCCTTTAGCCCATAGATGGGCAAGACTCTCTGTTTCAGAGTAGAGGCTCAAAATTCAGAGTATACGGAGAACGTGTCCAGAATTCCAAATGGCTGACAGACCCTCCAGAGCTAGACAAGAATAACTAGTGATAACGAATATCTGCTGAATTTTCAGTATACCAGGCACTGTTTTAAGTACTTTGTGAGCCTCATCTAATTAAATTATCACAACAAACTCATGCCATATAGGAAACTGAGATGTAGAGAAGATACAAAACTTGCCTAAGGTCATGCAAGAAATGAGAAGCAAAGCCAGGCTCCAAAGTCAGGTACTTCAACTCTGAATTGAACTCTTCACCATTCTGCTGTCACTTGGTCACTTGTTGATACAGGTTATAAGCCTCGGTTAAGGCATAAAATTCTTTCAAGATACCATGATACTGGGAGGAGAGCAGTTGCCTGGACTGAGAGTAATGCCTATTATAATGCCTACTGGTAGTTGAAATAAAAATCAGAAATGAAGGTGTCATTTAGTCAAGCATATACTTAGTATCACCTAACTGATCCCTGGGAGAAACTGAGGGGACAGCAAAGGAATGAGAACTGGGCCTTGGCCAGAAGGAGCTGGCAATGTGAAAGCAATCCAAGTGATATCAAAGAGGCAGATATATCCTTTGGAAATCTGCTATTGATGAAGTGTGTCTGTAATCACCAGGAAATGGGGTTTCTACATGATTTCTGACATTAAAGCTTCCCTCTATGGGATTAACACCAGAGTTTTGAGAAGGAACATCTGGTTTCTGGTTTCTTTTCTTTTTTTTTTCTTTTTTTTTCTGAGGTTATAGGATAATTTCTTGGCCTTTTGGATCACAATAACACAGTCATTTTATGACCCAAGAGATATATTCCAGCGAGGGAAACAAAACCAAATGAGAAACCTGGGGAAATATCCATGCATATAATTTGTTTGGTCACTTTTTGGGGGGCTGCATTAGGGAAAGTGACAGCAAATTCTACTCTCTCTTTTCTTTTGAGGACCCCAGAAGACATTGTTTGATTAATTTTCACTTAAGATTGGGATGCTAAACAGACGTGCAGGAAGAGAATCTCCATCTACAACAATCCATCAACATTACATTCTAAGTACTTAGGACAAGTTCAACAGAATACAAAAACCAGGTGAGGACCCCAGGAGAAGTACTATATAAGCATAGCCCCTGATCCTCAAGAACTATGCAGTTTGGTTAGAGACAAAAAGTACTTACATGAAACATCAGAAAACCCAGATAAAAGGCAGAGTATGTGTTGTTACCTATTGGCATTTACAGAAAGGGGAGGTGAGTAAGAGATAGGTAGCCAATAAAGGCTCCCAGAAGGAAGTGGAGACGAGAATGTGAGAGTACATTGTATGTGTAGGTGTGTGTGTGTGTCGGGGGCGGGGTGTCATGGGGGGATGGATAGTAAAGGGCATGAGGCTCAAGGCTCTGCTGTGTTGTGACAGTCAAAGGAGACATCTGTGGCTTCCACCTTTGGGAATTTCTTTTGTTAATTGTGACTATACCATTCCACCTCTCTGCTTTTTTCTTAGCAGAACTGCCAATTGACCTAAATATAATGTCATTAGATCTGTGTTCTTTTAAATACTGGGATAAGTTTGGACAAGATAAATTGGTTTTAGTTAGGACCTGAGTTGGCAACAAAAAGTACGATGGTCCAAAGAAAAATAAGGTATATTTGAAAGTTGCTAAGCGAGTAGATCTTAAAAGTTCTTATCACAAGAAAAAAAATTGTTTAGAAAAATAAATGAATACAGTAAAATTGCAGGATACAAAATCAATACACAAAAATCCATAGCATTTTTATATATGAATAACAAAACTTTGGGAAAAAATGAGAAAAAAACAATACCTGTGTGATGATAACAAAAAGAATAAAATAACTAGGAATTAACTTAACAAAGAAGGTGAAGAACCTATACATGGAAAACTATAAGGCACTATTACAAGAAATTGAAGAAGATACAAAGAAATGGAAAGATATTCCGTGTTCATGGATTGGAAGACTCAACACAGTTAAGATGGCCATGCTACCCAAAGCAATATACTGATTTAATGCAATTCCCATCAAAATCCCATAAACATTCTTTCAAGAAATAGGTTTTAAAAATCATCAGATTAAAATGAAACCACAAATTACCCTGCATCACCAAAGCAATTCTATAAAAAAAGAAAGGACTGGAGGCATCACACTCCCCAACTTCAGTCTATACTACAAAGCATCAATAATCAAAACAGGTTTGTATTGGCAGAAAAACAGACATACAGACCAATAAAACAGAATCAAGACCCAGAAATAAACCCACAAATATATGAACAGATAATTTCTGACAAAGGAGCAAGAAATATACAATAGAGAAAAGAAAGCCTCTTCAGTAAATGGTGCTTGGAAAATTGGAAAACCACATGTAAAAGAATGAGTTTGGACTGTGAACTGTCACCATTTACCAAAATTAACTCAAAATAGATAAAAAACCTACACATAAAGCCTGAAACAATAAACTGCATAGAAGACAACATTGGCAATAAACTTATACACCTTCCTTGGGTTCAGAGAAGACTTTATGAACTTGATCTCAAAGGCAAAGGAAGTAAAACTAAAAATAAATGAATGGGACTATATCAAACTAAAAAGTTTCTACAAAGCAAAGGAAACCAATAGCAAGGTAAAGAGGTACCCAACCGAATGGGAGAAAATATTTGCAAGCAATGCCTCCGATAAAGGGCTAATATCTAAAATATATAAAGGACTCACACAACTCAACAACAAAAACGAAAACAAATAATCCAATTGAAAAATGGGCAGAGGATCTGAACAGATATTTCTCCTATGTTGACATACAAATGGCCAACAGATATATGAAAAAACGCTCAATTTCACTAGCAGTTAGGGAAATGCAAATTAAAACCACAAAGAGATATCACCTAACACCTGTTAGAATGGCTATAGTAAACAAGACAAGGAATAACAAGTGCTGGAGAGTCTGTGGAGAAAAAGGAACCCTCACACACTGCTAGTGGGAATGTAAATGGATACAACCACTATGGAAGGCAGTACGAAGATTCCTCAAAAAGTTAGGAATGGAATTGCTATATGACCCAGCAATCCCTCTTCTGGGTACCTATCCAAAAACTTGAAAACCTGTACCCCAATGTTCATCACAGCATTGCTCACGGTGGCCAAGTCGTGGAAACAACCAAAGTGTCCTTTGATAGATGGCTGGATAAGGAAGTTGTGATACATTTACACAGTAGAATAGTACTCAGCAATAAGAAAAGACAAAATATAGCCATTTGTGACAACATGGATGGACCTTGAAACCACCTTATTACGTGAAATAAGTCAGACTGAAAGAATCAAGAAATGATACCTTACTTAAAGGTGGAATATGAAACTGAAAACAACAAAGAAACAAAAACTCATGGACACAGTCAATTGTTTAGTGGTTTGAGGGTAAAGAAGAAGGTGGGTGGGAGAGTGGTGGGTGTGGGGGGCATCAAATGTATGATGATGCAAAGAGAACTGACTCTGGGTAGTGAACACATAATGCAACACATAGATGAGGTAACGCAGAATTGTACACCTGGAACCTATGTAATTTTTCCCAACCAATGTCACCCTAATAAACTTAACAATTAATAAAAAAGTTGTAACTGTGTATGGTGATGGATGTTAACTATACTTATTGTGGTTATTTTTCAATATATACAAATAGTGAATCACTATATTGTACACCTGAAACTAATACAATGTTATATCTTAATTATACCTTTCAAAAAGTCACTTTTAGTGTTTGTTGATTATAAAAACCACAAAAAGCACATTTTAAACGATCTGCTAGTTATCATGGCTTCTTCAGAAGTATTGGTGACATATCTTTTACTTATTGTACACACAATGCATAGTGGGCATAATAATCCAGGGGTTTCTTGCAATAAATGGTAGGGACCATTTATAAGACAAGAACCAGTACTCTAATTTAGAAAGCATAACAAAAATTCTAGGGAACTCAGAAATCAAAGTTTTGGTTTGTGTCTTCTGAGAGAGAGAGAGGAGAGAGAGAGAGAGAGGAGAGAGAGAGAGAGAGAGAGAGAGAGAAGAAAAAAGGAAAAGAAAAAGAAAGAGGAAGAGGAAAGGAATAAGAAAAAGAAAAAAAAGGAAAGAAAGTGATGGCCCCGGAGAAAGTTTTGCAGGCACATCAGGTAGTTTCTCAATGTTTGCACAGTAGGCCTCTAGAAAAGGCCACCAATTTGTCATTTTATTCTGGCTACTTTTCAAGGATCTTGGGGAATTTTCTTTAAAGACAATACTTCAGTTTCTTGACAATTTGATTTGTGACATATATTTTCTTAATTAACTCATGTAGTGTCCTGTTCTTTTCCCCATCTTGTTCTTCATCTGGTTTTAGAATGTTCATTTTCTTCTCTCCCCTGGACTTTTTTTGAGGGGGAGGGTGAGGGGCAGAGCAGAAGGACTTCTGCCTGGTGTACATAAAAGATTCTGGAAAGATTGCTAAATTCTGTATTAGAAGACAGAAATAGTTTTCTAAAGATAAGAACAGAATATTTTTCTTGAATATGGCAACTTGTGCAACTTGATTAACCATAGGTCAAATGAAAAAAAGTAATGTGGTCTTTTGGCCCTTTTCCTTTTCCTCTTTAGCACGGTTTTCTATATCCTGGACCCTTCCCTTCATCGCATGATACAAAAAGCCTTTCATTGTGAGACATCACCACCTTCTACTTTCCCAATTCATATCTGAAACTCTGTCCTAACCTCCACTCTCCTATGTAGCAAAATCACCCTGTATGATGGTAAGACCTTGCTCATAGCTGGCTGCTACTTTGGAAAAGACCTGATAATTTAATGGAGACATCCGATCTTTTTCAATTTAAAGGAGATATTAACCTCCTTGGCGGTATTCCCGAGCATGACTCGGGGTTAATTTTCATGTCCAGGAGCGGTAACCCTGAGTCACGCTCGGGGTAAACTTCAGAGCATACAGTGGATTTCACCTATTTTCTCCCCGCGATCCAGGACGTCAGTGTGGATGAAAGCTTGATGGCCTACAAGGGTCGCCTAAGCTGGATCCAGTACATAGCATCCAAAAGAGCGCGGTTTGGCATCAAATCCTACATGCTCTGCGAGTCATCCACTGGGTACATCTGGAATTTGGTCATTTACACCGGTAAAGGCATGCAGTTCAACCCCAGGTACAGCGACTATGGGATGGTCACATCATCTGTCCTTACACTGCTGGAGCCGTTGCTGAACCAGGGATATTGTGTGACCACGGACAACTTTTACACGTCTCCTGAACTGTATGAGGTTTTGATAAAAAACAAGACCGATGCTTATGGTACAGTCAAGCCTAATCGACGTGGCATGCCATCTACGTTTACCAAGAAACAACTCAAGACTGGAGAAATGGTTGCCTGGCAAAAGGGTAAGATGATGGCAATGCGATGGTGAGACAAGAAGGATGTGTGTCTTATGAGGACTGTGCATAATTTGTCCACTGGCATGGTCCACACAAGAGGTGGGAAAGATGTGCTGAAGCCTCAAGTCATGATAGTCTATAATAACACCATGGGAGGTGTAGACAGAGCCGATCAGGCAATGACATTTTATCCGGCTATGCGCAAACAACAAAAAAAATATTATAAGAAGATATTCAGGCATCTTATTGAACAATACCTTTGGAACTCGTACATCCTTCACAGAGCAAAGAGTGACAAGCCTCTTGTTCATTCTGAGTTTATCTGGAAGGTGGCTGAGCAGATTTTTATCAACTACCAAACGCCATCAGTAGCCATGAACAGATCTGGATGTCGTGCTGTTGACTTGTCAATCCAGAACGCCTGACTGGTCATCATTTCATGGACTACATCCCGCCAACCACAAAAAAGGCAGCACCTACCAGGATGTGTGTGGTGTGCTGCTCAAGGAGAGATGGCAATGGAAAGAAAGTTTGAAAAGAAACCAGATTCCATTGCCCTGACTGTGACGTCGGACTGTGTGCAGTGTCATGTTTCAAAATTTATCACACTCAGGATGTTTACTGAATTTTCTTTGTTTGACAAATTTCATTATTTTTTATTACATTATTGAATAAAATTATATTATTTATTAGATTATAATTCATGATTTCGTGTTTCATACTTTATCACATCCGGGTTGTCTACTAGAGTCTTTTTTGCTCAGGTTTAAGTAAGTAATCACTAAGAATTGCAGGCCTACAATACATAACACCAAATTTCCATGCAAAAAAAAGGTACCGCTTTTGGTACAAAATTCCTGACATAATCATACCACCAGGGAGGTTAACCTAAACTTAAAGAGTTTATTGGCACTGTGTTGAGTGGGGTTAACTTTTGTTCTCTTTCCTTCCTCCCTTCCTCCCCTCTCCTCCCTTTTTCTCCCCTCCCACCATCCCTCCTCTCTCCTGATCTGCTTTGTCCTAGAAAGAATTTCAGGACAATGGCTAGAAACACTTTTGGGGGTCTTTCCTCCTTTTCCACTTGTTGAACACTCAGTAGGCATCAGCCATCCGTTAAGCATTGGGGTGCCAAGATGAATGTGACATGTGTGGCACAATGACTTGTCATCAGAAAGCTCACAGTCTAGCCAGAGAAATACACATAGAAATCTTACTTCTGGATTGTACTGGGACCCAAGAACAGATGAGAATTTGTATTCTGGTCAGTTAAGGGAAAAATACTTTTTTTTTTTTTTGGCTGGTTTTTTGGTTTGTTTTCTTGAGAAGAGAAAATATTGAGAAAGATAATTCTCTCCTTTGTCTCTTTCCCTGAGGAAAGTGTTGAAAGAATGAAAATTAAAGCCAATAGGGCTGAAGGAAAAAGTTTCACTGTCTTGACACAGAAAGGCAATTGGTGAAAGCTTCTCAATAAAGCTGCCTTCCATGGGGGCTGGGGGCCAGTGTGACAGAGCATACACTGAATGCCCAGGGTGTTTGTGTCTCAGCTTTTCTTCCTGGGATCACTCATGCATTTCTTGGTGTGAACAATTCTTCTTGATGATGAATGGTGGCATGAGCATGGGTGAGAGTGAGAGGGAGATATGGAGAAATGAGAGCTTCTTGTGCCGGTCTTCACCGCAGCCCTAACAGTGGGAAAGAAAATACAGTATCCAGCTCCCTGCACTGGTTCATTCTGATTTTGTGCAGCTCCATGAACAACTGTCCCAGTTCTCTCAGTTCCTTCAGAGGAGGCCCTGGGCTTCACAGATGGACTCCAGTGCAAGGAAGGACAGCTAGGACCCAAGGGAGGACAATTGAATTTTCCCAAACCTTCTGCTTCTGTCATTTAGTCTCACCCACACCCCTGTCCCACACACCCACTCTGCACATTTTGGCCTTTGTGTTTTTAGTTCCCACTGTTTGGAACATCCTTCTCAAACTTCCTTCTCTAAACTTGCTAATCCTCTAAGGCTCAGCTGGATCCCTCTTTCTTCTGTCTTTTCCATCACATAACTAGGATACTTAGTTCCACCTTGAAGTCCCTCACTTCAGCACTACCCTTATGGAGGTTTACATTATGATTTTGATACATTATGGCTGTATAATTTCTTTGGATGTGCTCACTCTGTCTTCCAAACTGCCCAGAAAGGGACTAAGTCACAGAATCCTTTCACATGCATAATAGAAGTGCTGGGCCTACAACATGCTTGCTTGGTTGACTCTGTGGCTGGCTGTACCATTGGACAGCTACAATGGGTAAAGGAGTGGAGACTTAGCTGAGGGGAGATACAAAGATAACTAGGATGACGATGATGGAGAGGACCCTCAGAGAGCCATCTGCTATTCATAAGTGCATAATACAGCTTGCTTCTAGGTGTCCTGAAGTTCCTATGTCATGAGATTGCTAAGGAAATGAAGGCCATGCTCAGAGGGGAAAACATGGATGGTCTTCAAGGCTCTCAGCCAGATACAGGCTGGATGTCAGATCTTGCTAATAGTACCTTCCTGTTGAGCCCTTGGCTGGTCTATTCCAGCCTCTGCTTTTGTTCAGTTTGTTTCATTCACATGGCTCTTGAACCTTGGAAAAGGATGGAGCATATTTTCTATTATTTACAGTCAATCACATATTTGAATTTACTGGAATGTTCTGGACTCACCCAAGACAGGAAATGAGTTTAGCATTGTTAGTGCATCATAGATTTTCTATGGTCTCAAAAATAAAAAACACATGCACAGCCACCCAAGTAGAGCTCATGTCTGAGGAAGTAAGAGCTGCTGCTCTGATGTGTGTTGGATGATATATCAAAGTTGTGAAAAAGCATTCTCCCTTTAACAAGAAATAATATTACAATTACTAGAAGTATGGAGGGCATACTATAAATCTTCTCTCATTTCTTGAGCATCCCCAGGGAGTGAAAAGGTTGAGATACCAGAGGTTACATTCACCACAGTCTGGTCAGGCTGGGGATTGCTCAATAATTTGTGGCTTGGTGTGGGCTTTTCATTCATGACAACTTCAAGTAGTCTCATCCAGTTGGACAAAATAAAATAATAGGGTACCAGGAAAAAATTCAAAGAAATAGTTCCTTTCTTCTTATGACAACATTAATAATGTTCATAATAAAACAATAACAAATAATTGAATGTTTACTATGTGCTAGACTCTGGTCTTGCTGCTTTACACATTCAGGTTTGCTTAATCTTCACAGTAGGTATATAAGGTAGTTTACTTATCTGCAGATAAGTAAACAGACACAGAGTGGCTAAAGAACTTGTCTACGGTCACAGAGCATATTAAGTGAAGGCAGTAAGCTTCAGGCTCCAGACTTTGGTCAAATAAATGAAATAAAAAGATAGGTCCTTGAGTTTTGAGCAGGGACTCTAAGTCTTTCTCTGTAGGACCTTGGCAGCATTCAGGATAAAGCAGATGTTTAATAAACGTGTCTCATGGCTTCCTGGGTAGATGACTAGTACGTGTGTGGTAGAACGGTCAGGGGCTTCCTCTTCTCGTGTGCTCTCCCTGGTGTGATATTAAAACTCAGGACAGTAGAAGGTTTGGGTTCTCTTGATAAGAGCTCACATAGGTGGTTTTAAAGGATAACAAAGGTTTTGTTTCCTGCTGTATACTTCTTATGCTGGGAAAGTCCAGAGAGAGAGAGAGAAAGCTATGCAAACAGGTTGTATTACAGCCAAATTTTCTGCTGTTCTAAATGCCTTGGTTTTAGATACTTTTTCACATGAGATCCTAAGAATGCATTTTGATGGTGAGGACTGCCTTTTATTTGCTTTTTACCCCTTTTTTTTACTCTTCTTTTCTCCCCTCTTCATACTTTTATCTTTTATTTTCTCTACTCTTTCTCCTCTTCACTCTCCATTCATTTTATGTTAGAGCCAAAGCTATATAAAGTGTCCTAAATATATTGTCATTTATATACATATAAATGTATATCTCTTTATCTCTATATCTATTTATACCATTATCTATATCTATCTTTTTAACCATCATATCTAACCCTGTGGTTGTGTGACTTATACACACAAGATCTCTAAATGGGATAATAAGACATATAGTGGCAAACCTCAGTCTTATTTATTCCCAGCCCCTGTGAACTTTGAGTCAAAGATAGCAAATCATCATTGTAAATAATCTGACCTCTAAACTATCACTACAGCAGCCCCCCTTTATCCTCAGATACCCATGGTAACTGAAAATAATTTCAACCATGGCCCAGAAATATTAAATAGAAAATTCCAGAAATGATTAGCAAGTTTTAAATTTCACACAACTTTGTGTAACATGATGAAATCTTGCACCATCCTGCTCGGTCCCTCCTAGGATATGAATCATCCCTTTGTCTAGTGCATCCACCTCACTTCATCTCATCACATAGGCATTGTACCCTCTCACATCATCACAAGAAGAATGGTGAGTACAGTACAATAGGATATTTTGACAGAGAGAGATAACACATTCATATAACTTCTATTACAGTATATTATTATAATTGTTCTATTTTATTATTAGTTATTGTTTTTAATCTCTTATGGTGTTTAATTTATAAATTAAAATTTATTAAGGAATGTATGTGTAGGAAAAAACATAGTATATATAGCATTTGGTACTATCCATGATTTCAGGCATTCACCATAGGTCTTAGAATGTATGAATAACTCTGGCAGATAAGGGTGGATGACTGTATTTGATCAGAATTGGAGCACTTAGCTTAAATGAGAGCCGTGTAGTACCTCAGGTGGTGAACAGTCTATTTAGATATATAGTGGCTAGATGATTCAGGAAGATGTGTTTTTTCTTTCTTTGTTTTTAAGATTTATTTTATTGTTTTGATGAGAGAGAGAGAGAGAGAGAAAGAGTGAGAGAGAGAGAGAGAGAGAGAGAGAGAGCGAGAGAAGGGGGAGGGCCTAGAACAGTCTCCATAGTTGTACATTATTAGTTTTCAATATAGTTTTATTCCACACAGGTGGGCCTGGGGCTGCACAGGGCGGGAACTGGGCCAGGGGCTTCCCACATGGAAAGCTTGGAACTGAACTTGGGGTCTCCCACATGGGAAACACACCCTAGGTAGGACTCAATCCTTGGACCCTGGGGCTGCAAGGTGAGTACTCAACCTACTAAGCCATCCTGATATCCCAACTTCTGGGTTTCTGACATTGCCTATGACATCTCCCTGTATACAAAATATTTTCCATGTTAGATGCATTGAGCTCACAACAAAAGACTAAATATTTTCTATAAAATCTTGCTTTCTATACCCTCCATAAAGTAAAACATGCAGCAAAAGTCTAATACAATCAATATTGTGTCTGAAAATACTAAAAAGATACAATCAGATTGACACACTCCCTCTCACTTACTCTGCTTACAAAGTTTTACCTTCCTGGCTTCTGTACTCCTGTGAAAATGCTCATGGTACAGTCACTAAGGACCTTCATATAGTCAAGTAAAGGACACTGAACAGTCTTTACCTTACTTGACCTCTCTGAGGTATTCTATACCATTGACTACTTTCTCCTTTTAAGTACCTTAGCTTCTGGGACACCACTCTGTCCTCATGCCTCTTTCATCTCTCCAACATCCCTTTGAGTTCCTATCACAGACACACTTCTTCAATACTGTCATTTCCCGAAGTTCAGCCCTTGGTCGTCTCTTTTCACTACTCACCATTTCCCTGGGTATTCCCTCCACATCAGAAGCTTCTTGTTTATCTGTAGAGTGATGACATCCAAATCTGAGTCTCCTTCCCAATCTTTGTCCTAAGCACCACAACTATATAACTAACTGCCACCTATATATGTTCATATAGATGTGCCACAGAAAGCTTAATTTAAAAAGTTCCCTCAATGAACTTACATACCCACCCCAATATTTATCTCTTCTTGATTTTCTTCTCTGGGTTAACCCCACCCCAAAAAACAACAACAAAAAAACAAAAACAAAAATAAACCATTCAACCTAAAAATTCATGCCCATTATGCCCTTTATACAATAGGAAGGATAACATAATAATCCATGGGATGCTTTTTTTTTTCTTTTTGGATGGATGAGAAGAAAGCAGAGGTCCAAAGGGTATGTAAAGGGGAGTAGAGAAGGCCAGGTTGAGGGGAAATAGTGAAGGAGAATGGCAGGAGACAAATGACAGTTTTCTGGACACGTCACTTTGCTTACGGCTGCCTACATTTGTTTCAGTGATGAGAAAATGATGTATGAAGTGACTTTTCTCTGCATCATGTGGCCTTGCTTTATGTAATATTGTAAGCAATCTGAGTTTTGTTTAATAAACGAAAATTCCTGTCAAAGAAGTATTGTTCTCAGAAAACGCATTATTAGTACAAGAAGACTTGGATTTCTCAAATAGAATTTGTGTGATCTTAGATCATCAGTCACTAAACTCCCCACATCTATTTAATTTCCTACAAAATGGGAAACGCTAAGTCTGCTTTGGCTTTCATTATCAAAGGATTATATAATTTTCTCAATGAGATTTTTTAATGTGTTAAGTGCAATATGTACAATAGTGAGTCTTTAATATTAGAGAATGTTTCTAACTTCATCACAGAATGATGTCAAAGTAAATACAAGCTACCATTTTTGAAGTCTAATGTTAAGGTATCGCTTTATATTAATTTTCAACAATTGGATTTTAAAGGTGCAGGAATAAGACAGTGAATACATTTTTAAGATTTCTCTGTTGGTCTTGTGAATTGGCTAAATGGGGACCTAAAAAAGTTTGGCTGACAAATTTTAAATACAATCCCATTTTACCTGAGAGAAAAGGAGAGAAAAAGAAAGGGATAAAGACAATATAAATATAAATATATATCCAAATCTGTTAATGTGGATGCACTTTTAAGAAAAGCTAAAGAGTTTTAAAGATCTGAGATTACACTTAGCAGCAGTGAGACCTGGTAGAGAGAAGAGTCAAGAGAGCTGGATTTAAATTTCAAGTGTTTTCTGACTTGCTATGTGACTGTGTGAAAACATTTCTTAGCTTTCTACTTGGAGTGTCTGAAGGGATTGTCAGTGGAAAAAGGAAAGAAAAAAGAAATATTATGTAACCACAAGATCAGATTTAATTGGTAAGTATTATACTATTTATAAAATATCAGTACTTTGTACAGAATCAGGGCTCACTAAAAATTTGGTGAGTGGGTATGTGTCTGGGCCTGGGACTCAGAAATAGAAAACAAGGAGAAAATCACTATACACTTGACCTTCAATGTGTTATTAAGTTTAACTTTTCTCTCTTTGTTTTTCCCACCTGTGAGATGAAACAAAGACAATTTTTATACTTAGAATTAATGATAACAGGGGATTGCAAAGTTAACACAAGCAAAACAGTAATAATACTTTTCATAAGTAGGCTTAATATTTTTCTAAGTTCTTTCATGTGCACCCACTCCTTGAAACCCATTGAAACAAGAGACCATGAGAATTTTTTAGGCACCATATTTAAACATACATTTTGGTTGTTTTCCCTCTTGCCAATCTGATTGATCTCTACCACATCCTCGCTCTCTTTTTCTCTGTTATGAGTCATTTTAAGTGTTCCATCCATAGATCTAGCCATCTGAGATAAGTGTGGGCAACTGGCATCAGGTTCTTCTAGGATTAAGAAACCAACCTTGATTTACTGCCTCAGCAAGGCTGGCAATTGCTTAAAGAAACTCTCTTCAATCTCACCCCTCCAT